>BPLR01017278.1:0-77974 GCA_021605095.1 Caerostris extrusa | reverse complement strand
AATGAAAGCTTATTTAAGCGATTCTGCAGAAAGCCTCGCCAACGGGGAGCAGGACTCAATGGATTGCAAAGCGCACCTCATTTTCCGACATTGTTCTGGAGATCTTTTAACGTGCAATAATGGCGTAATAAACACGCCGGAATTGTTGCCGGGGAATGTTTGGGAGGATGATTAAGAGTTCTATGTAGAACAAGAAAAACCAGATAAACATTCAGATCGAGCTTAATCTGCTGTCTGCTTATTCCAAATAAATCGCTATGAATAAAATAATTAAAATATCTCGTAGGTAAAAGTGACTAATTCTGTAGAAAACATTTTAGAATCCTTTTCAGTAATGTCAGATACTTGGCCACCAGTTAATTTTTCGCCAATTGTAGCAAATTTTAAATGTTTAGAAAATTTTTGAATTTTAGTACACTTTTAATGCAAATGTTTTATTATTATTATTATTATCTATGCAGCGTATCTGAATGATGTCATTTTGCCACTAATGGGAAAATATTATATCATATTTAATATTATTAAGGTTATAACGTATTGGAAATAAAGGGTAAAAAATGCCTTTTAACAAGACTTTTAAGTTCTTGCCTTTACTTGGCTATTGAAAGAAAATCTTAAAGTTGACTTAAAAGATTCAATATTTTAAAAATCCCGTTTCAGCAATGTCATTTAACCACCAGTTAACATTCCACCAATTGTAGAAAATTTTAAAAGTTTAAAGGTTTTGAATATTGGATTCAAAGTTAAATTAAAGTTAGTTTTTGAATGTTTGATCCAATCAGTTAACTTAAAATGATTCAACGTTTTAGAATCCGTTTCAGCAATGTCACTTGACCACCAGTTAATTTTCTACCAGCAAATTTTAAATGTTTAGAAATGCTTGATTGTTAGCAGACTTTAATGCAAATATTGTAAAAATGTTTTGCTGTTGTTATTATTATTATTATTACTATTATTATTTATGCTGCGTATCTGGATCATGTTCTCCATCCTGTGCCTCAAGTATCTTAACCCAACCAAACCCACTAGGAATATGTTTGCCCAACCTGCATACCATAGTTTTATTATTAATTTATAAGGATGTCCTAAATTCATATGTGTGATTATTCAGAAGAGTAATTTATACAATCTCGAAAACCTTTAAAACATTTAAAACAATTTTAAATAAAGTGCTTGAGAAGGATTGCTATAACCTTATTCTTATATTAAATTGATATAATGTTGGTGTGTACATGTTTTTTGCAAACCTTTTTACATAGTTTTGTCTTTGGTTTTCCAGTTGTAAAAACAATGCAGAATTATTACCAACTTATACTATGAAACTCATTTATTGTCCCCTACTTTTCTAAGGACATCATGATATATATAAGGACAAGGTACAATATTTTTGTCATTATGTATGTTAAGGTATAAAAGTTTAATTGCGATAGCTGAATCGCGAGTTTGTTCAAGTGTTTATTGAATTAATTTCTCTTGGACATTTTTTAAAAAAATTAAAAACTGAATAATAAAAGAATAAATAATTTTTTTTAAGAAAAATTATTTTTAATCTCCAGAGTCATAAATCTTCTTTTTGTTGGCTTATAAGCTATTCACAATGAGATATAAAGGCAATTTAACAAACTGAAATGTTGTAGATGTTTTGTAACAAATGCTTACTAAAATTTTTTTAATTTCTAAAAATTCTAAATATAATAAATCGTTGTCATATGAAAATTAAAATAATTTCTGTCTGTCAACAACAGAAATTTTGAAAATTTCCCAAGTCATGTAAAAACACAAATATTTTTTAAAGATGACTTGTTGATATATATGTAGATAAAACAATATTAATTAATTAATAAAATAAAAGAATATATTTAATGACTTTTGATCATTTATTTATTTAAAAAATAATGAAGAGCACAAGTATCATTAATGAGAGATAATATCATGTTCATGCAAGATAATAATAGCAAACAGTTTTTCTTTAGTTTCGCTTTTTTGAAACTGTTGTTGTTTTTATTCTAATGCAGATGGTAATACAGAGACAGTTAATCTGTATGCCACAAGCAAGGGCCGCAACGCTGTTACTCATTTAGCACTACCCAGGGCACGTGTAGCTTGAAGACATGTTACAGACGCGAGAAACACTACTCCTTTTTTGAAAATGTAAATTTATGCAATGTTAACAATTCCGAGTCTAGGTAAATAATGGTATCATATAGAAATGTGTGATAAAAAAGGATTAGAGGATCTCAAGAATTAAATTGGTTAATTGTTTCACTTATTTTTTTAAAGGTAAAATTAAAAAAAAAAAAAAAAAAAAGGGTAAATAAAAGATATTATAAGTAAAAAGACAATTATCATGCTCATACACGATAATAAGATAATAATAACAAATGGAGTAATTTTTTCGTTTTCTAAAAATTTGAATTTATGAAATGCTAATAATTCCGAGTTTAGGTAAATAATGATATCACAGTTTGTGAAGAAGAAGTGACACAGAAGTTTGTGACAAAAAGGATTACGTGATCTCACGAATTAAATTTGTTAATTGTCTCACTCATTTTCTTAAAGCTCAAATTGAAAAAAAAAAATTTTTTCTTAAATTAAAAAAGACAATATAACAAGAGTATAACATAATAACATCATGATCATACATGATAGTAATAACAAACAGAGTAATTTTTTCGTTTCCATATGTGAATTTATGCAATGCTAACAATTCTGAATCTAGGTAAATAACGATAAAACATAGAACATTTATGACAAGAAAGATTATGGTTTCACAGAGTTAAATTAATTGTCTCAGTTATTTCCTTAAATATAAGATTGAAAACAAATTCGTGAATTAAAATAATATCACTAATATAATCTTTTCTTTTGTATTAAAAGGTAATTTAAAAAAAAAAAAGGTTACAAACTTTTATTAGTTTTTTGAAACTTAAGTAATAAAAAGCAAATTATCTGGTATTTATTGAAAAGTACTATGAACAACAAAACATATATTTTCTTTTTTTAGAAATTCAAAGCACCTCATTTTGCTTTTTTTACATCGTTGCTGTGGGCTTGTTAATCACTTTAAACTCTTAAAAACCAAGACTGACTTTAGAAAAATTTCGGATCAGAAAACAAACAACATGTTATCTTCTCCTAAGTCAATATGGACGTCCGTGTTTCGAGACCCTTTCAACCTAACTCTGGCCAAAAGAAAAACAGAACGAGCAAGCCAATTGATTTTCAATTTTTCTCATCGCTAAAAAGTCTCAACTCAAAGAAGGTTTTTTTTTTCGCTTTAGTTAGTTGATTGCTGTTCCGCGCGTTCAACCGGTCAGCCATCGAGTACATTGGGCATTTTTGAGACTCTTTTTAGGTGCTGGAAAGGAAGAAAAAACCATTTTTTTATTAGATAACCTTCTTGTTATTAAATCTTTTATTGTTAGTTTTCTTCTTATCTAAAATTACTCCTGTTAAATATATCATATAAAAGACAAATTTATGTGATTGTATGGCATTAGATAGATTTTGGCTAGTCTTGGAAAATTTAGTGACACAAATTATTTGATGAATATATTAAACAATTATCTGATGACCGATTAGCAAAATTTACAATGAAGAAATTGAAAAATAATATTTCAACTAATTATTTTGATATAAATGTTTAATAAACATTTATTTTTATTTTTACATTTACATGATATTTTATTTAATTTAATGAAAAAAACAACAAATGATGGTAATATTTACAAATCTATGTTATAATATGCTAATAAAATTATCAATTGCCGTAAAAGTCGTTTTATTAGTAATTTGTAAAATCGTGAAATAATAAAGAGTAGATTTATTAACTGCCAATTTTATTAGTGATAATTAAACAAATTCATTGTGAAATTAATTACAAGTCTATTGAGTAAAGCTTTGTGTTTATAAAATTAAATTTACTAACAAATAACAATATTAATCAACTGTAATTATTATTATTTTTTTAATTTTCAAACACGAATTTATATAAAAAACATATAATTATACAATGATACAATAATTTTTAAAAATATATGTCAGGAGTAATTAAAATTTAAAAATTTCGTTAAATTGTCAATTATCTATTAAGTTTTTAAAGTGTATAATAACCAATTGATATACATTTGAACTATCCGTATCTTTCAATTTATGTTAGAACTATTAAAGCGGAATAACAATTTAAATAATATTACATCATTTAAAAATAAGAAGTATAAATATTTAATATTAAGTTTATAATGAGCATTAACTATTCAAATACTGTCCAACAAATTTACTTTTACTTTTTATTCAAAGTTCTTACAAGTTAATAATTTTATTTTATTTATTTAAAACCTGTCGCTTTAAAAGAGGACTAAACCTGTCTCAGAACATCATTTCGTTGTAATTTAGCTTAAAAGCTTAACATCAAAAAGAAAAAAGAAAAGAAAAAAGAGTTTATCTCTTTTTTTTTCAAATACCAAAAACTTTCAGCTGTCCCTTTGGCGGAGTAAAAAGCCATCACATGTTTCTTGAAAAACACAAAATTTAATTTTTACTACATCCCCGAGGGAGTTAATTTCAACTTTCAGTTCTGTTACTCAATCTTCATTTTAAAGCAAAAAAAACACCTCGATTAGGTGAAACTGCTCTTTCTTACTTTTTCTTTTCACTGCAATGCATGCCTTAAAATTATGTATGTATACGGAAATTTTTTTTTTTTCACTGCAGAGCCTTTTATCTTTTAATGTTTTAAAAGGAAATAAAACACGCCCCCTGTGTTATAATATTTTTTTAGAACTTTGCTAAATGAATTGCACTTTTTATTTTTTTTTATTTTATTTTTTTTTCTTAGTTCTTTACCTAAGTAATTATTTGGTATCCCCAGAGTAGAGAAAAACCGCATGAGTTTGATTAAACGCTGGAAATAGCGCGCAAAAGAAGCTACCTGTGCCTAAAATTATTTTAACAAGTTCATATTTTTGCATTAAATATTGAATATTTTTAAATTTTTCATTTGCTATATGTTTACTATAACTCTTAGAAAAAGGTTACAATACGTTCAATTAATGATTAACCTAAATTAAAGACACAATTTTGAGCTATATATTTCATATAAAAATCAACAAGGAAGGAATCAACAAATAAGAGGAAGAGCAAATTTACTAGATTTTTACAAATTTACTAATTACTACAGATTTACCATCCTTGTGTAAGTAGTCAAAGTTGTAGTGATACAACTCCGCACTCATATTTCACCCATCTATAAAAAAAAGCTATTATCATAAGCTAGGAACCACAATATGATGTAAGATGATAAGGTATATTAGTAGTTGTAGTTTAGACGCCTAGAGCAGGGCAGCTGTTTCAAGTACAAAGAACTATTAGATTATAGATGAACTAGTGCTTGGTTTGCGTTTTACGGCCATTTTTATAGCTTACGAGGGACCAGGACCTACAGTTTAAAGTGGATTCGGAACTATAAACAAACATCCATGTCCCCGCCAGGAACTAACCTCAAGACTATGTTACAAAGACCACAGAGTGAGGCCATCAGGCTATTTTGAACTAGTAGACAAAGAACAGAAGTAAAAATTTTGCAATAGACTTCGGTATTTAATCAAACAGTTATAAGCAATAATTTGCCAGAATAATATATAAAAATGCCGTAGACACTTCCAACAATCTTTTCACCAGTTTATATCTTTCATTAGTATATCTATATATGTAAGATTTGTTTGTCTGCTAATCCAACCAGTGTCACTGAACGGTATGTGTCGACGTAGAGTAATAAACTCTGAACTTTAACCGGAGAAAGGAACAGGACCCCTGCGAAAAGCAAAGTTGGTTGTTGAGGAGAGCGGTTAGAATGGAAATTGCGACGAATATTTGTATAACCCATAATTAATAATTATGGTAAATAATAGTGCGTAATTGTAAATCACTAGAAAAGAACATCCCTGTTTCTTCATTTACCGCCTAGACACCGACATCAAGACATCACACACACACACACACACACATAAACGTATATATATATATATTGCGTTAATTTTAAGTGGTTGATACTGTTCAAACTGCTACTAATGATATATTAATCATACAGTAAGTATTGCTACTCCTATTTTTGGAAAAAAATTACTTTCTTATTTTATTGTTTGCTTAAAAAAATTTATTATTTTGTATTTAAATGATGATAATTTTTTTTCTTTCACTTGCATTTAATAAAGTGAGAAAAAAAAACTTTTTAAAACTTTTAACTTTTAATCCTTTAACTTTTAAAGGATTATTATTTTTTCTTTTTTTGGAGACTTTTATTACGATTTTTCTTCATTTTATTTTACACTGGGAGACAAAACTGGCAAATGACTTTCTGCAATTTTCTGTTTCCCCAGTCATTTCGGTTTGATGCGAAATAAAACAAAGCGCCTCTTTATATTATACGAATAGCGTTTTGCTTTGGGAAAGAGCATAAAAAATAATTTTTTGCCTTTAGTCTTTTCTTTTTTCGCTGAATAACAACTGCAGCTTCGTATCATGGCGAAGACATTTTCACGGCAACTTCTATAATGGATACTTTCCTTTTATAGCTTCAGAAAATAACTTGGTGTTGATGCAGTCGGCACTAGAGTTAGTGCCCTGGACTTATCTGGAGGATTTTACTCTAATGTCTAGTCTTACGACTGCTGGCGCAATAACCTGCCAAACGTGTTTCCTTGAGCCTCTGTGTCTGTGTCTATTTAAAACTGCTCTTCCGCTTATACTGTTATCTACTACACGGTTTTGATTTTGGAAAAGATATTCCAGTTTTTTAGGAGGTTTAAATTTATCGTTGTAGTTGGGATCGACGATGGCATATATTATTTCCTAAAATTCTTTATTTGTAAATATTTTATCTTTTTTGTTAGGACTTTTAATGGTTCTCTGGGAAAAATTAAAATCACCTAGATACAAATTCAAATTAAATTAATATTCCATGAGTCAACCAAGTGCCTGCTTCTTTCCTTTGTAAAAGACTTTTATCTTTATACTATATATTTTTATTTTTGCATGAATATTAATATATATCTTTTCTTGCACTTTTATTTATTTATTTCTTCTCGTCGTCTTCATTGGCGCAACAACCCAAAGGTGGGCTAAAGCTAACTGAAACCATGGCAGATTTAGAGACAGGATATATATATATATATATATATATAATATTACAGGGTAGCATTGCAGCTCTGCATTCAACACTCTAGTGTCTTAATAGGCCAGGTCCTATGGTTTAAACTTGAATCAGATCTATTACAAACATCTATCGCACTGTGAGACTTGAACCGAAACCTGTGGCACAGTGCACCAGAGCTCTAGTCACGCAGTCATCAGGCTCCATTTATTTATTTATTTGATATGAATCGAATAAAATAATTATGCTAAGCACAATATAAACAAAAAATTGCTATATACTAAATATGATTTGATATAGTATTAATCAAAGGTGTATTATTATTATAATAAAATATTCTAAGTGTTAAGAATTACATTCATAATAGTTTGGCATCTAAGAAGAGTTAAAAATATTGTAAAAAAAACTCTTGTTTTAATGCCATTTTAAATAATGTGTTTTGTAAGATAATTTTAAGATAATTATCTTATAAAAAAATTTATATATTGTGATCAATAGTTATCTTACAATTATTTATAAAAAATGTAATAATATCAGATTTTATAAGATAATTTTTATTTCGCATTCCATTCAGTTAATTTTATAGGTTGGAGATTCATTTTCCAATTTTTTTTTTAAAAGAATTACATTTCAAATAATAAATTAAGCATTATTATTTTATTTTTATTAGTATGGACATGTCAAAAATATTTGAAAATACCTGAGGTAATAAACTCTCAAAAGAGATTTCATTAAATAATTTTATGGTAGAACATTCCTTTCAGATGTAAAAAAATTAATTCATATTAACGGCAACATATAATTTTGTTCTTCACTGTTACAAAGACAACATTCTCAAAGTATTAGAAAGGCAAATTTTATTCAAGTTATATAAAGTACATTTTATCCGTGAAATACTTTTTATTTTGAAAACTCATCACAATTTGAAAAGTACGACCAAACTAAATTAGCTTTAGATCTAAACAAATATTGCAAAAATAAATTAATATTTCCATTATATAGACAGTACTAAAAATAATTTACATAAAATATTTAAAATACTTCGCATTATTTATATGCCCTAAAATACTTCAGATGAAATTGATGAAATAACAATCATCCACTTTATTAAATTTATTATAACATAGTATAGAAATTTAAATTTAAATTTATCTCAACTTTTACACTAAAAGTGCTTTGAGGTCTTACATAAAATATTTATTAATTAACTACATTTTTAGAACGACAATATTTTGACAATTTTTTGTCATAAAAGGATTGTGTAAAAGATATTAATAACTGTGTTAATAATTTTTAATATATTAACAAAGATATTAAACATTTACAATTGTGTAAAAAGACATTAATACACATACACACTTCTTGTATACATTTTCTAAATTACATATTTGTATATGAAATTTGATTAATTTGCAAATAAACATGGATTGTTTTTCATAATGTGAGATATAAACTATATTCAATTGTTATTAATTAATCACCAGACGTAAGTCAAGTTGTGTAATGTATTAAAAATGTTTTTAATATCATTTTGTAAATATCTCGCAGGGATTAACTATTGAAAAAAAAAACTAAATTCTTAACAGAACAAGGCACTTTAAGAATTATACAAAATAGATTAAACATTATACATGCAAATGAAGAAAAATATTTTTATTTATTTATATTTTTAAATGGCCTTTATAATATTGTAATAAGAAGTTTTACAGATATGGGGCCTGATGGCCGAGAAGCTAGAGCTCTGGCACTCAGTACTACAGGGTTCGAGTCTCGGGAGTGTCATGGATGTTTGTAGTGGGTTGGAATCCACTTTAAACCGTAGGTCCCGGTCATAATAGAATCGTAGATCGTTGTGGGGGTAGTGTTACTCGCGTCCGTAGCATATTTTCAAGCTACACGTGCCCGCTCGGTAATAATAAATGAGTAAAAACAGTGCAGGCTTGCTTATGACATAAAGATTATCTGTCTGTATTGTCAGCTGCATTAGAACAACAGAATAAACATTATTTTCCTAACACTTACTTAAATTTCCTAAGTTAGTTTTCTCAATTATATATCTCTTTTACACAAATGTAATTGCTTACCGCATAGTTTGGATTAACGCAGTGCGCAAACTTTCTAATCTGTTACCGTCTAACGACGATGTTTGCAGATTTATGCGAAGCTTTAGAATCTCATTTTTGTTCCAAAACACTTAAGTAGTTAAAAATTAGTCGTAGATAATGCTCTCTGATAGACATTTTTGGAATTCTGTTCTGTCGAACAGTGTCCCCTACAGCGAAAGGCTCGGAGACAGCAAACAGAAGGAGAAACAGAAGGAGACAGAAATTACGTTAAATTTTGCACTTACTTCGTGACATCCGGTTGAAGATTTAGATTCTATATCTCTCGGGATGCGATATAAAGACAAAGAAATTTGCACTATTTACACGAATATGTCACAAGGATTTAATAAGATTCGCAAGTAAAGTACTTTTTAAAATCTAGTTCACGTTATATATGGACTAATTTGCAAATGAAATTGATCAATATGCAAATAAACGTGAATTGTTTTCCATAATGTAGATGCAAATTATTTTTCAATGATATTAATTATTCTCCAGACATAAGAAAAATGGTGTAATGTATTAAAAGGGATTTTAATGTCAATTTGGAAATATTTCGCATGGGTAAAATAATGAAAAACAAACAAAACAAAAATTCTAAACAGAAAAAGGCACTATAAGATTTATACAAATAGAATGAGTATTATTTTTCTAATGCATTACTTAAATTTTCCAAATAATAGTAATAATTTTATTTTAAATATTATTTTTAAATATCTCGCATGGGTAAACTAATGAAAACAAATAAAGAACCAAATTCTTAACAGAAATGATCATTATTAGAAGAGGAAGTATTATTTTTTCCAATTTTTCCAATTAATCGCATATTTACGAATAATATGCATTTTTACCGCAGATTTATTTTCATATTTTTGAAAAATAAATTAAATATCTTTAATAATAAATAAATATATTTACATATTGACATTTAACAAATGATTGACTTTACATTTTAAATATTTATAAATAAATATATTTAAATATTTATAAATAAATATCTTTAATTTCAATTATTAATTTAAGTTATTGAATATATTTTAAGTCAAACAAACTTATACATATCTACTTCAAAGAAATAGACAAACATATATGTTTATATATGTTCGAAGTTAATATATGTTTATAAGTTTAACTTGATATATGTGCTTATATATGTTTGCTTAAATAGAAAAGCTATCTGAAAGGTAATTTATCATTTAAACCTTTATTGGGAAGTAGATGCATTAAAGATATTCTGACAAGCGGATTAGAAGATGAATCATTACATTATTTTTTTGTTTACTTGACTGGTAATGTATTTGATTTATTTTTCTAAATCTATCATTAGGGTTCTAAGAGAAATACTTGTTAATTCTGAGAATTGGGCAGCGAGTTGCATTTAAAAGTTTTTGTATGAAAAGACGATCATTCCTTGAAAATTGGAAATAATTAATTGTTTTTTTTTTTTTTTTTTTTTTTTTTTAAAAAATTTGATCTCTTTTTTTACTAAAATAAAATAGTTTGTATCATTTACTTGTTCTTCTTTTTCTTTATCTCCAAAGGAAAAAAATACCCATTTCAAAATGAGACTTTCGCTAATTAAAATGTTCCGCCGTGAAAAATCTCTAAAGATTTACAAGGACATTAATGAGATAATTTCCTTCCTCTTGCAGAGATCATTGCAATAAACCAGTGCATCTCAAAACCCAGCTCGAACTGAATACGTCTGGGCGTACGGGTCAGGAATTCAATTAATATTATTTCGTTCTTTATTTGCGGAAGAGATCAAAGTGAAATTCAGATACAAGTTTTTATGATGAGGCGCAGACGCAGGGCTATTAATGAATTCTATTACCCCAGAGGTCCCGCTTAATTAAATAATGAGCGGCATTTAGATATCCGCACTTTGTAATCATTCATGTGCTTGTGTTCCAGAGAGAAATATATGCATACATGAAATGTGTTTATATACACAAGCTCGTGTCAAATTATTGCTTTCTTTATCGAAAGCTGAATTTGAGTAAAAACGCTAGAAGGATAAATTATTATTATTATTTATTTTTACAAATCAAACATTGCATCGATTTTAAAAGTAATGAGAAAAAGAAAGCATATATACATATACGTATGAATTATTTATACACAGTCCAGTCGCATTAATGTGATCACAACCTACTTTCGACGTCAGAGTAAAATAACCAATCACAAAAGGCAGGTGGCAGCACATTGTAGTGTAGTATGTATGAGGTATGCCCTAGGGCATCGGAAAGCATTTCAATCGTTGGCGTAATGCAGAAATGTAGCAATTTATCCGACGACCAAAAGGGCATGATTATTGGCTTTCGGGACATGGGTGGAAGCATTTCGAAACGGCTATTTTTGTGAACTGTTTGCGTGCCGCCGTGCTAAAGTATACCGTGCATGGCATCAGTCCTTGCATCTGTCCTTGCTGACCATGTCTACCCCTACATTCGAATTACTTTTCCTCAAAATGATGGCATCTACCAGCAGGATGATGCACGGTGTCATACAGCTCGCAGTGTATGTGCGTGGTTCAAAGACCACCAGGATGAGTTTACCGTACTCCCTGGCCAGCAAACGCACCGAATATAAACCCAATCGAGAATCTGTGGGACCACCTCGATCGGGTTGTTCGCGCTATGGATCCTCAACCGCGTAATCTAACGCAGCTGGTCACGGCACTGGAGTCGGCATGGCTCAACATCCCAGTGACCACCTTCATAAACCTAATGACTCTCTTCCTGCACGTCTCGCAGCTGGCCGTTCAGCCAAAGGGTTATTCTGGCTTTTGACAGGTGGTCACATTAATGTGACTGGACTGTGTATATCATGCTGCGCTTGTCAAAGGCTTCTTCTAAGATGACGAGTAGACAGTCATTTAGCTAGAACAGGGGACTACGAATAGGCGACTGACATATGTATAGGATATATATATATATATACATACATATATATATATATATATATATATATATATATATATATATATATATATATGATATATATATATATATATATATATATATATATATATATATGTCTCTTGCAAGAACTTAGAGGGGGAATTTCTGCACGGAGGACTTTTAGGGAGTTTGGTTGGTCACTCTACGGTCATTTTTTGTGCACATTTTAGTATAATTAGACCGGGACCTACAGTTTAACGTCAGAATTCTCCGTGTCTTATCTAGATGGACGGAGAATTCTGAGGGTTACAAGAAAGCTGTTTAGACGTTGAAGCTGCTTAGACGTTTGACTGGTCATGAAGGTTTACGTGATAACCTCTATAGAATTGGAGTGGTGGATTCCAAATCTGTGTTTGTGTGACTTTAGTCGACTTATGAATTTTAAGTAATTGTAAATTATTGTAACTTCTCGGTGTGGGGTCAAGGTCAAAAAGTGTTAGAGAGGCCGAGAACTAATGGTTTGGACGCCAATATTCATCATTTTCAAAATAAAAATATTAAAATTAATGTTAATCTGAAATTAATTAACAATGGTATAACATTTTTTCATTAAGTAACAATGTAAAATACTTATAAGATTGAAAAAATTCAAGATATTGAAAATATATGCTATATTACATATATGAATATATATTTTTTTTCAATTTTTTTTTATACAAATCCTATCGAACTCTAAAAAAAATTAACATATTTCCATTCTATTAAGATGAATGTTTTAAATTAAGAGAATTTCTGCGACGATTTATTTATTTTTTTTATTTCTTAAAAAAAACAGTTTTAAATATAAAGATACATTTTAAAATAAAAAATACTAAAGGGAATTTTAAGTTTCTTCAGAAATGTCCTCCTGGTATTGTAGAAAGTCTGATCAATTAAAAATAAATAAATAGAGAGCTAAAATATTTTCTTTATTTTGCACCACGACAGGAGATATGATCCCCGCGAGAAGAATTGTGTTATTGCAGTTGTTTTTTGTCCTTCGAAAAAGAGACGCTGCAACAAATAATGATAAATCATCCAAGAACTGGATGGAGCTATCGCAAAGAATGGCATTTTTAGATGTTTTATTTCTTGCGCTTCGGTGGCACAGAGTGAAGAAAGCCGATTTTCGGTATTCCGATGGCTTGGTGCCAAATGCCTTCTGCTAAAACTGTGTGACAGTGAAGTTGTTTTATGGAATGATGTTCCAATCTTGCTCATCATATTTCTCTAAACAGTAAACTGAAATTTACTTTTACGTGGGAAATGAAAGTACACGAATTAAAGTTTATTATTAACCTAAAATTACATTAATGGCCTTTTTTTTTGAATGTTACATTATTTTGCTTGTGTTTTGATAAGACCATTTCTTATTTATTAAGTAATTGTAAAACCATAAAAGTCATCTAGAAATGATGACTTTTTATAAATCCTATTCCTATTCAGCAGATATGATGTAGTATTGTCTCCTATTATATAAAACTGTAGTAGAGGTCGTCATTTTGTTTGTTTATGCTTCAATTGGGTGCAGTCCAATAACACATTTATTTTGACGCGCACAAGTATCACAATTACAATTTTAAAATAATAATATTTAACACACAGCATGTATATTTAAAGAACATTCATTTTTTAGTGATTTAGAGGAAGGATTCCACTTTTAACTCTCGGGATTTGAAATTGTAATTCAGCACCAATTGCTCCGTGCATCCTCTCGCATATGTCTCTCCCGTCTTATTGCTTACTGCGATTTCTTCTAAATGACGAAAGGGGCGCTCTTGCAGTGCACGGCTATGAGGAAAAAGGATGTGTATGTGGAACCACGGTTACAAAATAAATATTTTTTGACTGTATTCCCCGAAACTTAAATGGTTATTAAATGTTTCGCAATCCAAACTGAAATTATTTTAAATGTATGATTTTCATAATCTCTTGTATAATTCAACATAAAATAATCATTATTATTCTATTGTTATCATGATGGTAACCAAATTATTATTTTGATTTAAAACAATTAAGTTATGGAAACTTAAAATATTTATTTTCTATAGCCATGCAACGTCAGGTTATATCTCTAATAAAATTTAAACAAATGATTAAATTCTATATTTTTCAATTTGTAGTTAATAGCTGAGAATAATATATAAGTTTTTATTAAAGTTCAATATTTGTATTACAATTTACTATAATATAATCATTAATCCGGATGGTAATAATACTGATTTAATGAAAAAGCATTAAAATTCACTGATAAACTCATTTTTCTAAATCAGCTTTAGTATGTTTATTATGTATTTTGCAAATATTCCCATTGTTCGTTGAGGATCTAATGGATATCCTCAACAAACATCTTATTTTTATTTTTTTAATTAATATAAATATAAGTATGAAAATATATATTCTTACATTTTAACCGCTTCATAACAACTACAAGAACAGCGGTTTTCAAGATGCTTTAATTTTTTACCCAAATGCAATCATTGGGAGGCCTAGTGCATATTATCATACAAATTTTTATTGAAAACATCGTCCAAATGTGTTCAATTGAGGAAATATCATATTAAGATTAAAATACAGCATTTAAAGATTTTGGGGGCATGAAGTTGTATTTCTACTTTTCATTGTTGACGCGACGATGATACAGCATGGCCACGAGCTATGACACATTCGCAAATTAAATATTGTTGGTTTTCATGACTATCTATGAAAGTAGGTGAACAAGACATACACACACACACACATACATATATATATAAACTCATGTTTGTGAAAATTACAACACCATGAAAGAATCGTAATAATTGAATGAAATTTTTAATACACAGTTGAGTGGTAGTGGTACAAATAAATCATTAAATGTTCAACAAACAAACAAACAAACAATAACAAGAGATCGGAATCAGAATTTTGTGTAGCCACCACGCTCCGCAATAAGTGCTGCTACACGATGTGGCATGAGTCAAACAAATTTTGAATATCTGCCTGAGGAAGAGCATTCCATATTGTTTGTATGCGCACCCAAAGTTCGCCTGCGGAAGCAACAGGACGAGGATCACGAGCGAGACGCCGACCAACGAAATCCCACACATGTTCAATCGGTGACATATCCGAGGAATACGCAGGCCAAGGAAGCAGCTGTACCTGCCGCGTTGCAAAAGAAGGATTGAACAGTCCTAGCGATATGAGGGCGGGCATTGTCCTGTTGAAATACAGCGCCTGGCAAGCTTTGAAGGAAGGGAGCAGCTTGGGGCTGTAGAACTACACTGATGTACCGGTTGCTGTTCAGATTGGTCACAATTCTTAGCAATTGAGATCGTCCCGATGTGCTATAGCACCCCAGACCATAACTCCGGGTGTTCGTCCATGATATGCTATAGCACCCCAGACCATAACTCCGGGTTTCGTCCATTGTGGCGATCGATAATGCACTCCGGAAGGTGGCGTTCCCGGCATAGCGTCTGACACGAATGCGGTCATCATGGTACCACAAATTAAAGTGGGATTCGTCAGAAAACACGACATGCTGCCAATCAGCACGCCAATCTCTATGCTGAGCTGCCCATTGTAGCAGCATGCGGCGATGGTTTAGCGTGAGAGGGTTCCTGTATAAAGGAGTCCTTGCGCGCAGTCCACGCTGCAGCAGATGTCTATGAATTGATGAAGTACACAAAATGAAACACCTATAGCTATCGACCACTGTGCTGCCAATTGTCTAGAGGAAGCTGCACGGTCCGTCAGCGCCATGCGAACCAGGTGTCTATCATCGCGAGCTGACGTCACATTTCGGGGTCCACTCCCGGATTTCCGAGTTGTCCAACACTCGTCCGTCCACTGCTTCAAAAGACGCATCACTGTGCTGCTGTCACACTGCATACGAGCGGGCTACTGCACGATAAGACAATCCAGCTTCACGAAGGCCGATGATTCTCCCCCGTTCAAACACTGTAAGTTGTTCAAATCTCGCTCTCTTTCGTCGAAGAGGCATAAGTAACGATTGACCTAACGTTTGCCACTAGCAGATAACCACCGATAACCATACACGCCTCGTTACAGCCATCTATTTATTCGATCCATTCTGCCGTTCAGAGGGCGCTACTCAGCATACGCATGCGCTCCAGATTTGAAATTCTAATCATTTGCATATCATGCGCTAATTTGCATTTCCTGAAAATTTCAGCTCACTCGCGTAACTCCTTCATCGTGTTGCAATTTTCATAAACATGAGTTTATATATATTATATATATATATATATATATATATATATATATATATATATATATATGCTCAAAATAATATATAAATGTATTATATACCATTACCCCAAATTTTGAGCATATAAGGTGTGACTGACTCATGTAAATATTTTCTTCGGTTACCTCTTTCAAACAGTATGACAATCATAATGAATAATGAATTCATGAGATTCATATAAAAGCCAAACTCACAATCATGATAATGAATCAATTAATGTTAGAATATTTTAAATACATGTTTATAACTTTATAAATATTTAAACTTTTAATTAATATTTCTATGCTATCATCTTAAACTTTAAATAAATATTTTTCAACAGTTTTCTGTTCCATTTTTTACACATATACATGCCTAATGAATTTAAAACTTAAATCATTTTTATTAAATTATTTATAACTACTTGTGATGTAAAGTTGAAATTTAATGTTACTTTAAAATATATATTTCACAATACACTTTTTAACATAAGCTTTAATTTCACAGTGAGATAAATTATAAAATAAAAGACGAATTAAAAGAAACATTGACAAAATTAATTTATCGATTAAATGTTAAATAAATCTGAAAAAAAATAACAACAAATTAGCACAATTTATTTATTTCATGCGATTTGTTCATTATTATTTTTTACTAAATCTTTCTTTCCAATTAAGCATGCTTATGAATTTATGCAACTTGGTATTTCAAGCCTGAGTGGAAATGAATAAAAATGGGACTAATTGCATTTCAAGATTCAGTCGAAAGAGTTAAATGAAGAGTTATGATTGTGTTAAAGCTCCTCTAGACACCATGAATGGTGTTCTCTAATCTTCCCATTCAAACTTCTTCAATGAAAATAAAGGAACATAATTCAATGCTCTGTTTCTGAAAAGCTTCATTGTTAAGCCTTAAGTAAAATATACACTCTAGTTTGTTTTATCAAAATAGGATTGGTATTTTTGCATTTGAAATCCTTTATTATTAAAATACATTGCTTTCAAACTAATTTTAATTTTTAAGTCTAAGCGATCTTCGAATCTCTTTTATAGCTTATTTATCGTAATTGTAAAAAGAGTTTCGTAGATAATCGATAAGAATGTACACTTTTTGATCTATAACGAATGGATGAAATATGCAAAGCATTTAAAATTTCAATTCTTACATATCTTAGATGTTTTAGGATAAATGTTTTGACAAACAATACATTTTTACTGCTTTAAAATATATAGTTATTTAAAAGAACATGCTTACTACGAAACTTTATGCCCATATAGTAAGATTGTCGACGTAGAGGAAAATGCAACAATTAAAGCATTTCTTGTACATATTTTAACTTTCTTTTTTATAAGCATTTACTCACTAGAATTAAAAAAAATAATAATAATACGTAATAATAAAAATAATAAGATAAAATACGTATTAAATAAAGATAAAAATAAGTGCACAAAATATAATACTGAACTAATAATAATTGATCTCTCTCTCTATATTTAATTGTTTCAAACATAAATCCCAAATGTGCACGACGCTAACAATAATCATACTCGACGCTCAAAGTTTTCAATTCTGGAACTTTGAAGAGATAAGAAAAGTCAGTTCTGGAAAATTTCTCCTTCTCCAAACGTCTCCGAACGCATCTTAAATTTTACATTCAGAAGTTTCTAGTTAATTGAGATTCGTATTTACGCTCCGAAGAACAAGCAGCAAAATGAAAAGCTTATTTAAGCGATTCTGCAGAAGGCCTCGCAAATGGGGAGCAGTACTCAATGGATTGCAAAGCGCACTCTCATTTTCCAACATTGTTCTGGAAATCCTTTAACGTGAAATAATGGTGTGATAAACACGGCGGAATTGTTACCGGGGAATGTTTGGAAGGCGGATTATGTAGAACAGAAAAACCAGATAAACATTCTGATCGAGCTTAATATGCTTTCCTTTATTCCAGAATAAATCTCTATGAATAAAGGAATAAAAGAATAAAAGCATCTTCTAGGTAAAAGTGACTGATTCTTTTAGATAATAATTGAAAATATTTTAGAATCCGTTTCATTAATATCAGATACTTGGCCAACAGTTAATTTCCAACCAATTGTAGAAAATTTTATATGTTTAGAAGATTTTGCATGTCAACAGATTTTAATGCAAATGCTTTATTATTATTTTTATTATTATCTACGCTGCGTATCTGAATCAAGTCATTTGCCATTTATTAGAAAATATTTTAGCGGATTTAATATTATTAAGGTTATAACATATATTAAAGGTTATATATTTATAAGGTTATAACATATAGGTTTTTACCCTTTATTTCCTCCCATTGGAAATAAAGAGTAAAAATGCCATTGAACAGGACTTTTAGAAGTATTTCCTTTTCTTATCTATTGAAAGAAAATCTTACAATTTCAACAATGACTGACACGCAAAGGACGCTCTTTCTCTTGTAGATATTAAAACTGATCGGAAAGAGAGAGAGAAAAATATTATAGATCTTATAAATTATAACAAAGCAGTTTTGCAACAGTGCGGTTCCTGTTGCGTTCAGGAGAAATGGTCAGTAGGCCCTCGAGGCTCTCACTCTAGAGGAAGTAAAGCGCAAACATACGCTTCTGTTGAAAACCGTTTCGTTTACAATCTTCGTTTACAATCTTTTCCTTACAATCAATCGAGAGGAAATATATTTAACACAACCATGCGTATAAATTAACCTACAAACTCCCAAAGATGAAATAACTTTTGCGCACCCTGCTTTCAAAATCGCCGGAATCAGTTTTAGCATCTCACAAAGCCCAGCGTAACTCAAGCACTAATGAATATTTTGACGTCAAATTCCACACAGATGTAAAGGACAGTGGCAACAACCTAAAAAAAGAAAAAAAAATTGAAATACCTTGTGCCCGGAAAATTTAAATTGAAAACTTACTTTAAATTGGTCTTATTTTTGGACACAGTGCTACATCTTTTTTTTGGAAGTTTCTGAGCTATTCAAATGGAGATATAAAGCAATTTAACAAACTGAAATATTAACAAGTTTTTTTAAAAAGTCTTTAATTTATAATAAATTAAAATTAATTATAATTAAATTAATTATTTAATTATATAAATATTAAATATAAATTAAATAATTTAATATATTATATTAAATTAATTATTAATTAAATATAAATATTAAATATAAATTAATATAATAAATTATATAAATTAAATTAATTGTTGTCTTTCAATTTATTAATGATAATTCTTAATATAATAAATCTTTGTCACATGAAAATGAAAATAATTGTAAAATAAAATGTCTTTCAACAACATACATTTAGAAAATCCATCCAAGTCACATAAAACCCAAATGTGAATTTTGCCATTAATTAAAGATGATTTCTGATATATATAAACAATTTGGACAAAAGATTATGTGGTCTCACAAATTAAATTGGTTAATTGTCTTACGTACTTTTAAACAGTAATATTGAAAAAAAAAAATATTCGTAAATTAAAAAAATAATATGACAAGACTAAAATAAGACAATATTATGCTCATGCATTATATTTTCTTAACTTATACCAATTTAACTTGTGATACCATGTAACTAGATGGATTACGTTGTCTCACAAGTTAAATTTATTAATTGTTTCACTCATTTTCTTAAAAGTAAAATTGAAAAAAAAATTAAATTAAAAATACTACGAATATAATCTTCTGTATTAAAAAGTAATTTTTTTTAAGGAAAAGGTTACAAATTTTTACTATTATTACTTTTTGAAATCTAAATAAAAAAAAGCAAATTGTTTGATATTTATTGAAAAGTACCATGAACAACAAAATATATATTTTTTTAGAAACTCAAAGAACCTCCTTTTCAATTTTTTTTTTATCGTTACTGTGGGCTTGTTAATCACTAGTAAACTCCTAAAAATTCAAGATTGACTTTAGAAAAAAATTTCCGGATCAGAAAACAAACAACATGTTACCTTCTCCTAAGTCAATATGGACGTCCATGTTTCGAGACCTTTCAACTCATCTCTGGTCAAAAGAAAACATACGAGTAAGCCAATTGATTTTCCAATTTTTTCTCATCGCTAAAAAGTTCTCCCAACTCAAAGAAGGTTTTTTCCAGTTACTCAAACCGGTCAATCGAGCTCATTGTTTTTTCTCACTAAACATAAAGCCTTCTTTGCAAAAATTTTGTGACACAATCTAAATTTGATAAATATATCATATAAAGACAAATATTTGATGATTAGATTTTGGTAAAGCAAAAAATAAACTAAAAAAAATGGGAAAAATTAAACAAATTTTGATGATAAACACTAAATGTGAAAAATTTAAACTAATACTTCAGCTCATCATTTTGATGTAAAATAATTAATTAATATATATTTTAATTTGTACATTTACATGATATTTGATATAATTTAAAAGAAACAAATAGCAGAATTTCATCTAGGTTATCAGATGCAAATACTATAAATTAAACAATTTTATTAGTAACAATTAAAAAACTCTTAGTAAAATAAATTGTTAATTGATAAAAAGTTTTTGTTTATAGAATTAAAGTTATTAACAATATTGATTAATATGATCATATGTAATATCAACATATTTACATATGATAATACAAAAATTAATCATATGTAAACATATATTTTTTTTTTTTTTTAAATTTTTAAACACAAATTGAATTTATACAAAAAAATATGTAATTGCATAAAGACGTAATAATTTTTAAAAATATATGTACGGAGTAATAAAAATTAAAAATTTAAAAATTTCGTAAAATTGCTATTAAGTTTTCTATTAAGTTTTTTAAAGTGTATAATAACCAATTTATATAATCATTTTAATTATCCATATGCTTCAATTTATGCTTGAATTATTAGAAGTGAATAATTTAATTATTTAAATAATATTATATCATTTATTAAATAAAAAGTAAAAATTTTTAATATGAAGTTTATGATGAACATTAAGTATTCAAAAACTGTTCAACAAATTTATTTACTTTTTTAATTCGAAGTTGCACAAATTAATTATTTTACTTTATTTATTTAAAACTGTCACTCTAAAAGGGGAAGAAAACGTCATTTCAGTTCAGAACATCATTTCGTTCTACTTTAGCTAAAAAGCTTAACATAAAAGAAAAAAATAAGGGATTGTCTTTTTTTTTTTTTTTTGAAATACCTAAATTTTCAGCTGTCCCTTTGGCGGAGTAAAAAGCCATCACATGTTTCTTGAGAACACAAATTTAATTTTTACTGCATCCCCGAGGGAGTTAATTCCTTTCAGTTCTGTTACTCAATCTTCATTTTAAAATAAAAACACCTCTGCATTAGGTGATACTGCTCTTTTCTTCCATTTTTCTTTTTTTTTTTTTACTGTAATACATGCCGTAAAATTATGTATGAATACGCAAAAAAATTTTTTTCTCTGCAGAGCCTTTTATCTTTTAACGTTTTAAAGGAAATAAAACACCCCCTGTGGTATAATATTTTTTTTAGAACATTGCTAAATGAATTGCACTTTTTTATTTTTTTTTTTCTTAGTTCTTTAGCTAAGTAATTATTTGGTATCCCCAGAGTAAGGAGAACTATGCATGAATTTTTAATTAAACACTGGAAATCGCAGTAAGAAGTAACTCTGCATAAAAATATTTTAACGAGTTCATATTTTTTGCATTAAATATTAACTATTTTTAATTTTTTTTCATTAGATGTATCATAACTTTAGAAAAAGGTTAATACGGTTCAATTAATACTAATTAACTCTAAATTAAAGACACTATTTAGGAACTATATATTTTATATAAAAATCTACATTTTCGAAAACTGTGACACTGAGCACCAAAGTTATATATATATATATATTTCAAATATTTGAATGTTTCTATAAAAACATTCAAGTATCTGATATTTTCTATAAATATATTTAAATATTTAAATATCTGTATAAAAATATTCACCATCTGATTATTTCTATCGATACATTCAAATATGTAAATATACTAATTTTTTCTTAAGTGAAAAGTTAAGAAATCAAATTAAAACAATAAAACTTATAATTTTTCACATCGTTTAATCATACGGAACATTGGATATAAAATACATGCAAATAAAATTTTGGCTTTAATAAATGTGTTAATTCAATAAAAGAATGAAATTTAATGTATTGCTGTTATTATATGCATGATTAATACTTTGACAAACTTCCCAAATTTTATAAAGTTATTAATATTTAATAACAATTATGGCATGAGACAATGAATACTATTAATTTGTAAATTGTTATCATTTGGTTCATAACACAAAATAAATTATCTCATTCGTTATCCTTCTAATTTAAATATATCTTCCTTAAATCGTAATCTTGACTCTTAAGGAATTCTTTTTAAACTTATCTTCAGCTGCTAAATGGGCTTACACAGTTTTTTTCTTGATTTTATTAAATTGCAGTGAATCTATTAGCTAATGCGATGAAATAAATAAAGTCGACTGCACTATCCTCTGATAAAACTGTTTCTAATCTTCCTTAATTCACATTAAAAACGAAAGAAAAAAACCCAAGATTTTGATTATTTAAAAGGATATAAACTCAAATTTAAGGTACATCCGAGTCTATCAACTAATTTCGATGGCAAAATTTTTGTTTAATGCTAAACTATTTTACAAAATTATTTATTACTTTTTTAAAGATTCAACTAAGATGGATTCATTTCATTGCTGTTGTTCTCCAATTATGATTATTTTTCACTATGAGCAGTAACAATTTTATAACAGCAGATGTATAGCAGTTTCAGTGTATTAGTCAGAGTGCACTGCAATATTTTTTCACCATATTATCGTATTATTCACTTTTCAAGGATGCTATCTGAGGTTTTCACAGCTTCTTTTAACTGAGTCTAGGATTTTTCGAATTTATTTCAGGCAAGGTTATGGATGAGCCTAGTTTTCAAAGTTCGAAATCAATATCAGTTTGTTAGGAAGCTCAGGTCAGAGAGACAATATTATGGATTCAGCATCATATTTATGGACCAAGGGTATTGGTTCTTAACTCGATAAGTAATAAAGGACCAACATTGTTTGTTCTGATGTCTTTGGCTGCATTTGATTTAACTTTACCTGTTTCTCCCTTTACCTCAAGGAGGGTTAGAGGAGGAAGCAAATCTGCTAGATGCCATCCTCGTGAGAGTAGTCAAACTTGTGGGGATACAACTCCACACTCATATTTTCCCTAACTATAAAAAGCTATTTCAACTTTAGGAGTCACTATGTGATGTTAGGTGGTAAAGATATATTAGTAGTTGTAGTTTAGACGCCTAGAGCAGGGCAGTTGTTTCAAATACCGGAAAAAAAAGGAGGATTATAGTTGAACTATATCAGTGTTTGGTTTGACGCTCTTAGATAATTTTTTATTGCACCCAAGGGATAATTAAACCAGGAACTACTGTTTAAAGATCGATTCTGAACTATTAACAAACAACTATGCCACCGCTAGATTTGAACCTGAAGCCTGTGGTACTAAAGGCCGCAGCTCTATCCATTTGGCATCAGACCAATTTAAAATAGTACAGAAAGGACAGAAGTAAAAATTTTGCAACAGACTTCTGGATTTAATCAATCAGTTATAAACAATAATTTTTCCAGGAATATATAAAAATATATAATATATATTAAAATATATAAATTGCCAAAATATATAAAAAAATGTCGTAGACATAAATACAGTATCAGTCTTTTCATCACTTTATATATATGTAGGATGTGTTTGTCTACTAATGTCACTGAACAGTATGTGTCGGCGGAGAGTTTTCTCCATGTGTGGGAGAATGAACTCTGAACTTTGATCAGAGAAGGGGACAGGACCACTGGGAGCAAAGTATGTGGTCGACGAGAGCAGATAACTGCGTGGAGTAGCAAGAGTAAGGAATTGGCAATGAATATTTATATAACTCAGAATCATTAATTATTGTAAATAATAGTGTTTAATTCAAAAAAACTGGAAAAAAAGAAACATCCTGTTTCTCCATTTTTCAAATTATCCCCTAGACACTGACATTGACATAATACACACATAACACACATAAACAAATAAACAAATACAAAATTAACAATATATATGTAAATATATATACATATATATATATATATATATTTAAATTTAAGTAGTTGATACTGTTCAAAATGTTATTAATCATATTAATCATACAGTAAATATTGTTACTTCATATTTTTGGGGAAAAAATTACATCATCTTAATGGTTATCGTTTGTTTAAAAGCATTTAGTTATTCCGTATTTAAGCGGCAGTAAATGTATTTTGATGAGGATAATATTTTTTTCTATCACTTGTATTTTAATAAAGAGACATAAAAATATTTTTAGCAAACTGTAACTCTTTAAAGGATTATTATTATTATTTATTTTTTTTTTTTTGCCGTTTTGAGATTGTTTTTTTTTTTTTTTTTTTTTTTTTTTTTTTTTTCTTATTTCATTTTGCATTGAGAGACAAAAACTGGCAAATGCCTTTCTGCAATTTTCTTTCCTCCCCAGTCATCTCGGTTTGAATGCCGAATAAAAACAAAGCGCCTCTTTATATTATACGAATATCGTTTTGCTTTGGGAACAAAATTAAAAAAAAAAATTTTTTTGCCTTTAGTCTCCTTTTTTCGCTGAATAACAGCTGCAGCTTCCTATCACAGCAGAGGCATTTCCACGGCAACTTCTATAATGGACACTTTCATTTGATAGCTTCGAAAATAACTTGGTGTTGATGCAGTCGGCAGTAGAGTTAGTGTTCTAGACTTATCTGAGGATTTTGCTCTAATGTCTAGTCTTACGACTGCTGGCGCAATAACCTGCCAAATGCGTTTCCTTGAGCCTCTGTGTCTGTTTCTATTTAAAACTGCTCTTCCGCTTATGCTGTTCGCTAGTATACGGTTCTGATTTTGAAAAGATATTCCGCTTTTTTACGAGGTTTAAATTTATCGTTGTAGTTGGGATTGACGATGGCATACATTATTTCCTAAAAAATCTTTTTGTAAATAATTTTTTTTTTAGAACTTTTAATGGTTATCTATCTGAAATCATTAAAATCAATTAGATACAAAAACTCAAATTAAAGGAATATTTTATGAGCCAACCAAATACATGCTTCTTTTATTTGTAAAAGAAATCTGTTATCTTATACTTATTAATATTCATGCAAAAAATATTTATAAAAATTTCTTTTAAATGCTCTTTTATTCATTTATTACTTCTCATTGGCGCAACATCCCCAAGATGGGTTAAGGCCAACTGCTTACTGGCAGATTTCGAGACAAGATATATTTTTTTTCTTACGCTGTATAGTTGAAGCTTTACGCCCTACGGTCTACTTTTCTTATTAGACTGGGGACCTACGATATAAACTTCGAATTCCGAACCATTACAAATATCTAGAGCACCGTGGGACCCGATACTGTGTGATCCTGCGCCTAGAGCGCTAGTCCCTCGGCCATCAGGCTCCATTCATTTATTTATTTGATAAAAACCATTTATTTGTTTATTTGATATGCTAAGTACAATATAAACAATAAATTGCTATGTACTGGAAGATGATTTGATATAGTATTAATCAAAGGTGTGATGTGGCTATAATAATAAAATATTCAAAGCACTAACATTAATTCATATTAGTTTAACATCTAAAAAGAAGAATTTTAAAAATATTGAAATTCATATAATTTAAAAAAAAAACTCCAGTTTTATTTATCATAAATCATATCAAATAATGTGTTTTATAAAAGATAATTATTTATTTTGCATTCAATTCCTTTTATTGAATAGTTTGGAGATTCATCATTTTTGTATTAAAAAATTACATTTTTAAATGATTTTATTTTTATTAGTGTGGACAAGTCAAAAGTATTTCAAAATACCTGAGGTAAAAAAAAAAAAAAAAAATTTCATTAAATAATTTTATGGTAAAACATTCATTTTTGACGTAAAAATAACAATTCCTGTTAGCAACAACATAGAATTTTTGTTCTTCACCATTATATCGACAACATTCTCAAATTATTAGAAATGCAAATTTTATTCAAGTATATAATGAACATTTTATCCAAAACATACTTTTATTTTTAATACTAAACACAATTTGAAATTGCTAAAAAAATAAATTTGCATTAGATCTAAAACAAATATTGCATGACATAATATTTCTTTCAATATATGCCCTAAAATACTTTGAAAGGAATGTTTAAAATAACAATCTTCCACTTTTATGTACTCACCTTTTAAAATGAAATTTATAACATAATATAGAAATTTAAAATTAAATTTATTTTGACTTTTTACACTAAAAGTGCTTTGAGGTAGTACATAAAATATTTATTAGTTAAATAAATTTTTAGACAACAATATTTTGATACATTTTTATACACTTCTGTCAGCAAAAGAGGCTAAAAATATTAACAAAGGATATTAAAACTTTTACAATTGTGTAAAAATACATAAATACATATACACACTCCGTGTATATACATTTTCTCAATTATATATTCGCAGGTGACATTGATTAACATGGATTATTTTCCATAATGAGACATAAACTATTTTTAAAAGATATTATTAATCTCCAGACGTAAGTCAAATTGTGTAATGTTTTAAAAACTGTTTTTAATATCATTTTGTAAATATCTGTTTTTAATATCTTTTGAAACTTGGCAGAAAACTCCAACGGCAAGGCTACAAATGAAGTACAAAGAACCCAAGGAACATGAAAACAACAACGAGAGTCGAAGGAAATCCATAGTGACATGCTTAACCCAGTGGATAAACTAATGAAAAAAAAAAATCCAAAATTCTTAACAGAAAAGGACACTTTAAGAATTACAAAAACAAAATAACATTATTTTTATAATGCATTACTTAAATTTCCCTAGTAATTGCATGCATATTATTCATTTAAATTGCTTCGTAGTGGTGATTAGTTGTTAATTAAATTAAAAATTAATTATAAATAAATAGGCCTGAATGGCCGAGTGGCTAGCGCTCTGCCGCTCGGTATCACAGGTTTCGTAAAAGTCCCGGTGGTGCCATGGATGTCTGCAGTGGTTCGGAATCCATTTAAATCAGTAGGTACCGGTGTGACATGATCGTAGAGAGTTGCATTGTATTGTTATTACATCCGTAGCTTATCTTCAAGCTACAGGCACCTCCCTGGGTAGTGCTAAGTGAGTAACATCGGTGGGAACGCTTGCCTTAAGGCATCAAAGACAAGTGTTTACCAGATGCATTAGAACAAAAATATATATAAATAAATGTTTAAATATAAATGCTTTATGACATATTTATAATAGAACAAAAGAAAATAATTTAAATATGCCTTGAAATTACAGTTAAATGCATTTATAAAAAATAAACTGGTTAACGAATCAAGTTTCCTGAAGCACTAAAAACACACATATACAAATAACTTACCACATAATTGGGATTAGCGGAGTGCACAAAAGTTTTTCTAATCTGTTACCGTCTAACGACGATGTTTGCAGAGATATATGCGAAGCGTTAGAATCCCATTTTCGTTCCAAAACACTTAAGTAGTTAAAAAATTGGTCACAGATGATGCTCTCTCATAAACTTTTGGAATTCTGTTCTGTCTAACAGTGTCCCCTCAGCAAAGAGAGCTCAAGAGAAAAGCAGTGCTATTCAATCTGAGAGCAACGAGTCGGGCGATTTGCATAATGATGCCACACAAATGTCGCGGAGTTAATTTTAGCTCCAGGCCGTCATGTTACATCCATTGTCGTAAATTTAAGATAATGGAGCAAAAAATCCGCTAACGTGAATGCGTGAGAAAATTAGGAGCTTTTATTTTGTATTTATGGTTATGGCAGAAATTACGTGACATTTTGCACTTGCTCCGTGACATCCAGTTGAAGATTTAGTTTCTATATCTCCTCGGGATGCAATATAAAGATAAAGAAGTCTACCATTTGCACAAATATGTCACAGTGATTTAATAAGATTCATAGTAAAATACTTAAAATTTCATTTTGTCACGTAAAATATGGACTAATTTGCATATGATATTAATCAGTATGTAAATAAATGTGAAATGTTTTCCATAATGGGAGATTCAAACTATATTTCAGTTATTTTAATTACTCACTAGACATACTATATATATATGTAATATAGTAAACAATGATCTTAATATCATTTTGTAAATATCTCACATGGGGAAACTGATGAAACAAATAAACAACCACAGAACAGAAACAGACAAAAATGAGCTTTCTAATAATGCTCATTTCTTAACAGAAATGAGCATTATTAAAAGAATGAACATTATTTTATTAATGAATTATTTAATTTTGATAAGAATAGAAATGATATGAATATAACATAATAAGAAGCGATGAAAAAATACAAACAGGATAGAATTAATATTAATGTAAACACTATAGAAACGACATGAATGAATGCGTATAATACAAAAAAATAAAAAATAAAAATAAATAAAACAAGTTAATTTAAATTTTGGTCGTTATTAAACGAACTAATGCAAATTAGAAAAAAATCATCATTCTATTTATTACATGACCTATCAAAAATATATGTACCGACATAAATCAACAATAATTTATATAATCCTAATTAATTCCGTTAAAAAAATTAGTGTTTTAGATTTTATTAGAAATTTTTATTTTAAATTTTGTATACTGATAATGCTTTATAAATGTAAAACAACAACATAAAAATTTATAAATATATTAAATATTCAAACTTTAAAAAAAATTGTGATAATTAAAACGACTTAAAAATAACTCTTTACTCACATGCAAACTTCAGCACTGATATTTTATTTCAAAATAATTTTTTTCTAAATATTACAGTTAGCTTGAAAATAAGAGAATAAATTTGTTTTTATATACAGTGAATGAACTTTTAAGGTAGGTATTTTCATTTTTTTTTTTTAAATTTACGTTAACTATTACAAGAAAACTTACTTCTTTTAGTCCAACTTCATAAAAATATTTAAAAAGTAAGTTTTGAGATTTATTTTTAAAATTAGACAGCGAGCATTTATTCTTTCTTTTCTTTCTTTCTTTTTTTTTTTTTTTTTTAACTTTTACGAACAGAACATTATAAAAAAATAAATCGAGACCATTGAAAGTAAATGGTCCGGTTTGTATATGATGAATGGCAAAAAAAAAGTACCTCAGATCCAAACCATGCAAGAAAATAAATCAAACCCCAAAAAGAAGAAATAGGGATTTCATCTTCAACCATTCATCTATCCAACTTATGGTTGATGGTCACGTGTTGAATTCGATTACCATGACGTCATTTATTTTTCTCTCTGTCTACCACGCATGCATCTTCCCCAAAAGAACTTGCGAAGGTTTTTCCACCGGCCATGCTTCTTCTTACATTCTTCCGGTCTGCATGGCAATCGGTCATCGAGGAATTGATGAATTCCTCGGTCAAGAGTCAGATTGCCGCAAAATTCCTATGCAAAAGCATCGAGTTCTTGATCTTTCTTCTCTCCAAGAACTTAGTCATAGTGTCTTCAGGTTCTTTTATGCTTCGTTTTAGGACTACCTTTCCTAGTAGACCCTTTTTTATTTCTTCTTTCTTTCTATATAACACGGCTTATCATTGAAGATCAGATTTAATAAGTAATAAATGAAAGAATTAAATTAAATTCAAATGAAAAAATTATTGTTGTTCGTTCTGATATAGTATATATTTTATGGCATTTTGCGCAAAAATATTTTATTTATTTTAATATACGATATGAGCTATACATGTTGTAGACGTTTAATAATTTCAAACATCTGATCATTTTAAACAATGCATCCAAATATTGTGTTTCTATAAATACATTCAAATATTTATCTTTTATAATGATAAATATTTATTATAATATTATATAATATATATATAAATTTATTAATTATTATATATTTATTAAAATATTATTACTCAAATATTTGAATTATTTCAGATTTAAATATTTTACTATTTTTAAATACATTCAAATATTTTTTTTTTTATCAATAGATTTATTTAATTTTATTTCTGATTTTATAGAATATATGCTTTGTAAATGAAAAAAAAAAAAAAATTTAAAAACAAACTAAATATTTAAAATTTTTAAAAATTGACTAAATAAAAACGCCTTAAAATAACACTTTACTTACATGCAAAACTCAGCGCTAACGTTCTATTTCAAAATTTTTTTTTCTAAATATTACGGCGCCATCTTGAAAATAGGAGTATAAACTTGTTTTTATATATAGTGAATGAAGTTTTTAAGTAGGTATTTTCATTTTTTTCTTTTTACGTTCACTACTACAAGAAAAACTTTCTTCCTTTAGTTGAACTTCTAAAAATATTTAAAAAAATAATGTTACGAAATTTCCGAGATTTATTTTTAAAATTAGACAGCGAGCATTTATTCTTTCTTTCTTTAAAAAAAAAAAAAATATTCTTAAGAACATTATAAAAAATTACCGAGACCATTGAAAGTAAATGGTCCGGTTTGTATATGATGAATGGCAAAGTACCTAAGATCCGAACCCTGCAAAAATAAATCAAACCCCAAAATGAAGAAATAGGGATTTCATCTTCAACCATTCATCTATCCAACTTATGGTTGGATGGTCACGTGTTTGAATTCGATTACCATGACGTCATTTATTTTTTTTTTTTTTTTTTCTTTTTCTCTCTCTGTCTACCACGCATGCATCTTCCCATAGAAGAACTTGCGAAGGTTTTTCCACCGGCCATGGCTTCTTCTGGCGAGATCTTTTCTTTGTTAAGAAAGGAAAAATTTTTCTCCCACGGTCTGCATGGCAATCGGTCGTCGAGGAATCTATGAATTCTTCGGTCAGAGACGGATGCCGCAAAATTCCTATGCAAAAGCATCGAGTGCTGATCATTCTTCTCTCCAAGAACTTTAGTCATATTGTCTTCAGGTTCTTTTTTATGCTTCGTTTTTGACTACTTCCCAGTAGGCTTTTTTTTTTTTCCTAATTTCTTTCTTTATACCATGGTTTATCATTGTATATCAGATTTAATAGTTGACAAATGAAGGCATTAAAATAATTTCAAATGAGAAAATTATTGTCATTCTAATAAAGATGGTATATTATTTTTTAAGGCACTATATATGAAAATATCTTTTTTATATATTTATTTTAATTTCGATGTTAGCCATGAACGTTGTTGTGCTATAACAAATTCAAAAATTATAATTTTAAAAATACATCCAAATACCATGTTTCTATAAAAACATCCATATATCTGACTATCTTTATAAATTTATTCATATATATGATTATTTCTATGAATACTTTCAAGTTTCTGATCTTTTATTTAAAAAAGAATACACTTTAAATATTTGAATGTTTCTATGAATATATTCACACATCTAACAATTTCTATAAATACATTCGAATATTTGATCTTTGCTATAAATACATCCAATTATTTGTTTTTATAAAAACATTCAAATATCTGATCTTCTTTTATTACGCTTTTATTAGTTTCACATGTATGTTTGTTTGCTTGTAACTGACACTTTGGGCTCGATTTTGCTCTAATTTATGCGATCAGATTTAATTTAAACGTTGTAGACTTATCAAGGGCCGACGGCAGTAAAATATTTTGATAAGTTTATTATCACATCCTGATTAGAATCGCCAGGATTAGTGATTTTATTTTAACGTATGAAGAGCAATTTAACCCATGCCGGAACGAAAGTACCTAAGATATTCAAACCTACTTGGGGCAGTGGCACAATGGATAACGCGCCTGACTACACATCAGGAGATTCCCTGTTCGAATCCTGGCTGGCTCGACATTCTCGCATTTAGCCTTTTTGTTTTACTCACAATTAAATTATTGTAAGAACTATAGTTCCAGTCCTCCGTACCGGGACCTCATTTAAATAATATACTTTAAAAACACTAAAAAACACGCTTTTAGAGTTAATCAAACTAAAAAAGTAAAAATAATTTTTAACATAAGAATAAAATGATTGACGAGAAAATGAATGTCACTGTTCTAAAAGCGTGTTGTGTTTTGTATGATATTTTTAAACTAACTTTGCATTTCGGGATGAAACTAGTGAAAGTTATAACGATTGATATCGTGTACCCCACGCCTTTAGAACAGTGACATTAATTTTCTTGTCAGCAATTTTATTCTTATGTAACCATTATTTTTTTACTTTTTAGTTTGATTCACTCTAAAAGCGTTTTTTTAGTGTTTTTAAAACTATAATTTATTTTATAAATGCATTAGGATATTTGAATGTTTCTATAAATACATTCATTATCTAATTATTTCTATAAATACATTCGAATATCTGATATTTCTATAAATACATTCAAATATTTACTATTTCTATAAATACAATCAAAACATTAGATCTTTTTATAAATACAACGAGACTCAAACCAGTAAACTTTGACTGCCTGATCTAATATCTGATATTTTTTTTATAAATACACTCAAATATTTAAATATTTCTATAAATACAATCAAATATTTGAATGTTTCTATAAATATATAATTTCTTTCATATATCTGATTATTTCTATTGAAAAAATTGTGGCACCGAGTGCCATCTTTTCTATAAATACATTTTTATATTTGGCTATTTCTATAAATAGATTCAAATATCTGATCTTTCTATAAATATAAATATCCTAATATTTCTATAAAAATCTTTCAACAATTATTAAAAAATTATTTCTATAAAATTTTTCAATTATTTCTATCACTATATAAAAATATCTAAATATACTCAGTTTTTCTCAGGTGAAAATTAAAAAATTAAGAAATCAAATTAAAACAAAAAAACCTATAATTTTTTACATCGTTTAATCATGCTAAACATTTGATATAAAAAACATGCAAATAAAATTTTGGCTTTAATAAATGTGTTAATTCAATAAAAGAATAAAATTTAATGTATTGTCTTTTTTTATATGCAAGATTAATTATTCGACAAGCTTCCCAAAGTTTATAAAATTATGGATAGATAATAACAATTTGGCATTAGGCTATTTAAAAAAATTATGCCTGCTATTTTTGTAAATTGCTATCATTTTTTTAATTACGTAAAATAAATTATCTTATTCGTTATCTATCTCCCTTCAGTTTAAATATATCTTCCTTAAATCTTAATCTTGGTTCTTAAGGAATTCCTTAATCTTATCTTCAGCTGCTAAATGGGCTTACCCAGTTTTTTCGATTTTATTAAATTACAGTGAATCCATTAGCTAATGTGATGAAATAAAGAAATCGACAGCACTATCTTCGGATGAAAACTGTTTTAACCTTCCTTAATTCATATTAAAAAAGAAAAAAAAAAACCTAAAATTTTGAAGATTTAAAAGGATAAAAACTCAAAACAAAGGTGCATCCGAGCACATAAATTAATTTCAATGGCAAAAATTTTGTTAAACGCTAAACTATTTTACAAAATTACTTATTACTGTTTAAAGATTCAACTAAGATGGACTCTTTTTTTTTTATTGCTGTTTTTTATTGCTCAATTTTGATTTTTTTTACTCTGAAATCAATAACAATTATAACAGCAGATATGTAGCAGATTAAGTATTAGTCAGGGTGTTCAGTGAAAGGGAACTGCTACACTGCAAATGAGTTTTTTTCCACCACATTATTGTATGTCCACTTTTCAAGGATATCATCTGAAGGGTATACAACCTCCTTTTCTAAGTCTAGGATCTTTCGAATTTATTTAAGGCGAAACTAGGGATTCTTTAGGATGAGCATCATTTTAAAGTTCGAAATCAATATTTGTTTGTTCGGAAGCCCAGGTCAGAGAGGCATTATCTCTATAGATTTGTAATTATGAGCCAAGGCATTGGTTCAAAACTCGACAAGTAATAAAGAACCAACATTTTTGTTGTTATGTCGTTTGGTTGCATTTGATTTAACTTTACCTGTTTCTCCTTTACCTCAAGGAGGGTTAGAGGAAGAAGCAAATCTGCTAGATGCCATCCTTGTGAGAGTGTGGTCCAAATTGTGAGACAAATGCACACGACCAACTATAAAAAGCTCATTCAACTTTAGGAACCACTATGTGATGTGAGGTGATAAGGTATATTAGTAGTTGTAGTTTAGACGCCCTTAGCAGGGCAGTTGTTTCAAATACCGGAAAAAAGGAGGATTATAGTTGAACTATTAGAGTGTTTGGCCTGACGTTCTTAGATAATTTTTTTTATTGCACCCAAGGGATAATTAAACCAGGAACTACTGTTTAAAGTTCGATTATGAACTATTTAACAAACATCCATGCCACCGATAGATTTGAGCCTGCAGCCTGTGGTACTAAAGGCCACAGCTCTAGGCTATCAGGCATCATTTAAAATAGTACAGAAAGAACAGAAGTAAAAATTTTGCGACATAATTCGAGATTTAATCAAATAGTTATAAACAATAATTTTCCAGGAATATATATATATAATAATTAAAATATATAATTTTGCCAGACATAACTAAAAATGTCGTAAACAGTATCAGTCTTTTCATCAGTTTATATATATGTAGAAGATGGCGTCACTGAACGGTATGTGTCGTCGGAGTGTTTTCTCCATGTGTGGGAGAATGAATTCTGACTTTGACCGGAGAAGGGGACAGGACCACTGAGGAGCCAAAGTTGATTGTTGACGACGAGAGCAGGTTAACTGCGTGGCGTAGCGAGAATGGAAATGGCCATGAATATTTATATAACTCCCAGAATCATTAATTATGGTAAATAATGGTGTTTAATTCAAAAACGACTAGAAAAGAAACATCCTGTTTCTCCATTTTTGAAATTATCCCCTAGACATTGACCAAGACACAACACATAAACAAATACAAACATATATAATAAAATTAACAATATATTTTATATTGTTAGAATTTAAGTAGTTGATACTGTTCAAAATGTTAATAATCATATTAATCATACAGTAAATATTGTTACTTTCATATTTTTGGGAAAAAAATTACTTCATTATCTTAATGGTTATCGTTTGTTTAAAAGCATTTAGTTCTTCCGTATTTATGCGGCAGTAAATGTATTTTGATGAGGATAATATTTTTTTCTATCACTTGTATTTTAATAAAGGGACATAAAAATATTTTTAGCAAACTGTAAATCTTTAAAAATTATTATTATTTTTTTTTTTTTTTGTGAGATTGTTTTTTTCTTATTTCATTTTGTTTTATTGAGGAGACAAAACTGGCAAATGCCTTTCTGCAATTTTCTTTCCTCCCCAGTCATCTCGGTTTGAATGCCGAATAAAACAAAGCGCATCTTTATATTATACGAATATCGTTTTGCTTTGGGAACAACATAAAAAAATAATTTTTGCCTTTAGTCTTCTTTTTTCGCTGAATAATAACTGCAGCTTCGTATTACACGGCGGGCATTTTCACGGCAACTTTTATAATGGATACTTTCCTTTTATAGCTTCGGTAAATAAGTTGGTGTTGATGCAGTCGGCACTAGAGTTAGTGTCCTAGACTTATCTGAGGATTTTGCTCTAATGTCCAGTCTTACGACTGCTGGCGCAATAACCTGCCAAAATGCGTTTCCTTAAGCCTCTGTGTCTGTTTCTATTTAAAACTGCTCTTCCGCTTATGCTGTTCGGTCCTACACGCTTCTGATTTTGGAAAAAGATATTCCTTCTTTTAGGAGGTTTAAATTTATCGCTGTAGTTCGGATCAACGATGGCATACATTATTTCCTAAAATTCTTCTTTGTAAATAGATTTTTTTTTGTTAGAACTTTTAATGGTTATCTGAAAATCACTAAAATCAACTAGATACGTATTCAAATTAAAAGAATATTTCATTAGTCAACCAAAGGCATGATTATTATCGTTGTAAAAAAAAATGTTATCGTTATACTTATTACCATTCATGCAAAAACATTAAAAAATAATTTAATTTACTTGCCTTTTTATTTATTTATTTATTTTTCGTCTTCATTGATGGGACAGCCCCAAGTTGGGCCAAGGCCGATTGCCTACTGGCAGGTTTCGACACAGGAGACATTTTTTTTTAAGCTACTCGATAGGGTTGCAGCCCTAACCCCAACTAACTTATTAGACCGGGACCTATGGTTTAAAGTACATGCCGAACTAGAACAGACATCTATGGCACAACGGAATCGAAACACAAAACTGTGGCGCTGAGCGCCAGAGCGTTAGTCTCTCGACCATCAGACTCCATTTACTTATTTATTTGATAAAAACCGCATATAATAATTATGCTAAGTACAGTATAAACAATAAATTGCTATGTACTAAAGATGATTTGATATACTATAGTTGTGTTGTGACTAAAATTGTAAAATATTCAAAGGACTAAGAATTATATTCATAGTGGCTCGACATCTAAAAGAAGTTATGAAATATGGAAATTCATATAATTTTAAAACAAAAACTCTTGTTTCAATGCCATATTAAATAATGTGTTTCCTAAGATAATTTTAATATAATTATCTTATAAAATAATTACACGATAATTATTTATTTGGATAAAAAGTTATCTTACAATTATTTATCAAAAATCATATCATGGAATATCATCAGATTTTATAAGATACTTATTTATTTCGCTTTCCGTTCAGTTAATTTTATAGTATGGAGATTCATTTTCAATTTTGTATTAAAAAATTACATTTTTAAATGATAATTTAAGCATTATTATTTATTTTTATTAGTATGACAAGTCAAAAGTATTTGAATATACCAGAGGTAATAAACTCTCAAAGAGATTTCATTAAATAATTGTATGGTAAAACATTCCTTTCTGATATAAAAAAAAAAAAGAATTCATTATAACGGCAACATAGAATTTTGTTATACACTCTTACAAAGACAACATTCTCAAAGTATTGGAAATGCAAATTTTATTCTAGTTATATAAAGTACATTTTATCCATGGCGTACTTTTTATTTTTAAACAATTTTAAAGTACTAGCAAACTAAATTTGTTTTAGATCTAAACAAATATTGCAAAAATAAATTAATATTCCCATTATATAGTCAGTTACAAATATTAAACATCTAAAAAATATTTATATAAAATATTTAAAATACTTCTCATTATTTATATGCCCTAAAATGCTTCTGAAGAGATTTATGAAATAACAATTATTCATTTTATGTACTCACATTTTAAAATGAAATTTATTATAACATAGTATAGAATTTTAAATTTAAATTTATCTGATCTTTTACACTAAAAGTGCTTTGTGGTAGTACATAAAATATTTATTAGTTAACTAAATTTTTAGAAAGACAATATTTTGATAAATTTTTATACACTTCTGTCAACAAAGGATTGTGTAAAAATATATTAACAATTGTGTTAACAATTGTTAATATATTAACAAAGGTTATTAAAAATTTACAATTGTGTAAAAAGATGATAATACATATACACACTCCGTGTATATCTTTTCTCAATTATATATTTGCATATGAAATTTGATTAATTTGCAAATAAATATGGATTATTTTCCATGATGATGAGATACAAACTATTTTTAAATTATATTAATTAATCTCCAGACGTAAATCAAGTTGTGCAATGTATTAAAAAACTGTTTTTAATTCCATTTTGTAATATCATCTCTCATGTGTAAACTAATGAAAACAAAAAAAAGAATCAAATTCTTAACAGAAAAGGGTACTTTAAGAATTATACAAAATAGAATAAACATTATTTTTCTGATGCATTAAATTTTTCTCAATTCCAGTTCCCAGTTCTCTCAATTACATATTAACTTTTTACACAATTGTAATTGCATGCATATTTTGCATTTAAATTACTTCGTAGTAGTGATTAAGGATTAATTAAATTTAAAAATTATTTATAAATAAATAGGCCTGAATAGCTGAGTGTCTAGCGCTCTGGAGCTCGGTATCACAGGTTTCGGGTTCGAGTCCCGGCGGTAGTCTGGATGCTTGCAGTCGTTCGGAATCAACTTTAAATCGTAGGTCCCGGACTAATATAGCTGTAGAGCACAGAACACTGTTATACTGCATCCATAGCTTATCTTCAAGCTACAAGCACCTCCTGGGCAGTGCGAAGTGAGTAACATCGTTGCAGCGCTTGCCTTAAAGCATCCAAGATCTAAGTGTTTGCCATCTGCATTAGAACAAAAAAAAAAAAAATTATAAATAAATGTTTAAATACAAATGATTTATGATATATTTATAATAGAACAAAACTAATTTAAATAAGCCTTGAAGTTACAGTTAAATACATTTATAAAAAATAAACCGGTTAACGATCCCTAAGTACTAAAAAGACACATAAACAAATAACTTCCCACATAGTTGGGATTAACGCAGTGTACACACTTTCTAATCTGTTACCGTCTAACGAAGATGCTTGCAGAGATTTATGCGAAGCGTTAGAATCTCATTTTCGTTCCGAAACACTTAAGTCGTTAAAAAATTGGTCACAGATAATGCTCTCTCATAAACATTTTTGGAATTCTGTTAAGTCGAATAGTGTCCCCCTCAGCGCTCACAGACAGCAGTGCTATTCAATCTGCGAGCAATGAGTCGGGCGATTTGCATAATTGATGCCATACAAATGTCGAGGAGTTAATTTTAGCTTCAGGCCGTCATGTTGCAGCCATTGTCGTAAATTTAAGATAATGTAGCAAATCCGCTAACGTGAATGCGTGAGAAATTTAGGAGCTTTTATTTTGAATTTATGGTTATGGCAGAAATTACGTGACATTTTGCACTTATTTCGTGACATCCGGTTGAAGATTTAGTTTCTATATCTCTGGGGATGCAATATAAAGATAAAGAAATTTGCTCCATTTGCACAAATAAGTCACAGTGATTTAATAAGATTCTCAAGTAAAATGCTTAAAATCTAGTTTTGTCACGTTATATATGGGCAAATTTGCATATGAAAATGATCAGTATGTAAATAAACGAGGATTGTTTTCCCCAATGGGAGATATAAACTATTTTTAAAGGATATTAGTTAGTCTCTAGACGTCAAAATGTGAATTTATAATAATAAATCTTATCTTATCTTATAATATATTATAATAAAAATATAATTTCGAAAAATACCTCACATGGATAAACTAATGAAAAATAAAAAAAAAAGAACCAAATTTTAAACAGAAAAAGACACTTAAGAATTATACAAGTAAAATGAGCTTTATTTTTGTAACGAATTACTTAATTTTCCCAATAAGTCGCATAGCGAATTATATGCATTTTTACCGAAGGTTTATTTTCATATTTTTGAAAAAAATTAAATATCTTTAATAAATAAATATCTTTACATACTGACATTTAAAAAATCATCGACTTTACATTTTTAAATATCTATAAATAAATATTTTTAACTATTTTTAAATATATATTTTTAAATATTTATAAGCAAATATCTTTAATTTCATTTGTTAATTTAAGTTATTGAATATATTTTAAGAAAGGCAAACTTATGCATATCTACTTCATAGAAATAGAGAAACATATATATTTATATATGCGTGAAGTTAAACATATATGCCTGTAATTTTGCTTAACTTGATATATGTGCTTAAATGTTTGTTTAAGTAGAGTTATACCTAAATATGAAAGCTATCTGAAAGGTAATTTATCTTTTAAACCTTCATTGGAAAGTAGATGCATTAAATTATTCTGACAAGCGGATTTGAAAGATGAATCATTCCATTATACAATCATGGGAAATTTTTTTGTTTACTTGACTGGTAATGTATTTGATTTATTTTTCTAAATGTATCATTTGGGTTCTAAGAGAAATACTTGTTAATTCTAAGAATTGAGCAGCAAGTTGCATTTCAAATTTTTTTTTTTATGAAAAAGACGGTCATTCCTTTTTTACATAAACGAATATCCGTTAAACTCCGTTCAAGAAATAAGCATACGTGGCATACGTAATTTTAACACGTCATCGTTATCATCGTTTTTCAACGATATCCCCATGTATATTTGCGTTATAGTATTATATATATATATTCTACCCGTTATAGTATAAGTTGGCCACCGATTGTGGATCGTGTGAAAAATTGGCAAGCAGTCAAATCGAACGGAATCAAACACTATGCCTTAATGGAGAAGAAGGATATCTTCCCCATTTTAAATACAGCAAACTTAAGTTTTTAGAAAAATTAAAATTTTAAATTAAATAATATCAAAAGGAAAATTAGATGAAATAATTCCCTATTTTTTTTTTTTTCAAAACTGTACATTTGTAAAATGTACCCCCAAAAAGCAATTGATTCATCCGTTTCCGCTTTTAAAACGGATAAATTATTAATACCCATTTTTTCTCTTCAAATATTAAAAATCAAATGTTAAAAAGAATTGATAGTTCAATTTTTTTTTTTTTTTTTAATTAGTGATAGTTCTTCATCTATAAGTGGCTTTATTTCTACATAGTAAAACAATTTTTGACTAAATAAAACTGTATAAAAAAAATAAATGTTCATAAGTTTAAAAAATAAAAACCGCATCTTATAATATTTTAAGATAATATTTGATTGTAGTGTTTTCTATTATTAAAACTTTGATCTCTTGTTTTACTAAAAATAAAATAGTTTGTATTATTTATTCGTTCTTATTTTTCAGTATTACCGAAGGGGAAAAAAAGTACCATCTTAAAATGAGATTTTCGCTAATTAAAATGTTCCGCCGTGAAAAATCTCGTAAAGATTTACAAGGTCATTAATGAGATAATTTCTTTCCTCTTGCAGACATCATTGCAATAAACCAGTGCATCTCGAAACCCAGCTTGAATCCAAATACGTCTCGGTCAGAGAATTCAATTAATATATTTCGTTCTTTATTTCCGGAAAAGATCAAAGTGAAACGCAGATACAAGTTTTTATGAGGAGGCGCAGACACAGGGCTGTTAATAAATTCTATTACCCCAGAGGTCCGCTTAATTAAATAATGAGCGGCATTTAGATATCCGCGCTTTGTAATCATTCATGAGCTTGTGTTCCAGATGGAAATATATGCATACATGAAACGTGTTTATGTGCCCTAGCTGGTGTCAAATTATTGCTTTCTGTATTTGAAGCTGAATTTCAGTAAAAAAAAAGAAATATATATTATTTTCTACAAATAAGAAAGCATACACACATATACTGTATATATATATATATATATATATATGCATGATGTGCCTAAAATGTATATATATGATATATATAATGTGAAGCCTAATATGTATATATATATATATACATTTTGACTTCACATTGCTGGCCCATCATGTGTACCACTTATGCACACCATGAATTGCCCGACGGATGATGATAGGCGGATAGCTTCTGCAAATAGAACTTTTTAGTGGTAACTGCATCACATTTGCGTGCCATATGGGAGAAACTCCACCAACCAGTTTGACTGTCAATGTGACATGCATTACGCCTATTGTCACAGTTGCCATCAATACTTCAGTCAAAAAACAAGAAATATTACTTCTCGTTTCTGAAAGCAAGGACTACATAGTATACATGCATACTTATATAAGTCATGTATTTTTATTAATTTATTTAAATAAAACTGTTTTTACTTGAATAGGGCAATGATAGGATTTTACACATTAAAAAACATTGTTCATTTGAAGAAAGTATTTTCTTCTACAACAAAAATTATTTTTCATGTTTTATATTAATTGCATTTTATGATATTTTTTTCATATTTTATGTATCTTTTTTCAATAATTGATTTATGTGAATTAACTGAAATATTGCGTATTAAGTATATTATCTTGTATGCATTAATATGTATTATATCCTGAAAAATACATATTTTCTTCAGACCAACTTTAGTATAACAGACCCATGTTTAAATTAGTGATGAAAATGGAAAGGAAAACCGAGTGATTATAATGTCTGATGGCTAAAATGACAGGTAATAGAGGTTTTTTTTTATGACGATCCTATCGAATTAATACAAAAACTGCTTTTTCTGTTAAGATGATGTTTTAAATTAAGATAAATTTTGTTACAATTTTATTCTTAAAAACCTTTGAAATGTAAAGATACATTTTAAAAAAATAGCTCTTTTTTTCTACTAAGTGAATTTTAGAGTTTCATCAGAAATATCTTCCTGGTATTATAGCAAGTCTGATCAATTAAAAACATAAAAAATAGAGAGCTAAAATATTTTCTTTATTTTGCACCACGACAGGAGATATGATCCCCGTGAGAAGAATTGTTGCAGTGAGTAGGAGAAAACATGCGTAGGTGGAACCATGGTTACTCTTATAATTTGATTTTAATGCACTTTATTAAAATTTACGAGCAAATTTCTTTTAAAATTATTAATATCCATTTTCTTCTCTTCAAATATTAATAATCAATTGTTAATAGAATTGATTGTTAGAATTTTTTTTTTAAAATTCGCCACTTTGCTTCAATATAGTAAAACAATTTTCGACGAAATAAAACTGTATAATAAACATAAATATTCATAAGTTTGAAAAAAAAATGCGTATTATAATATTTTAAGATAATATTTAATCCGTTTTTTTTTTTTTTAAAACTTTGATCTCTTGTTTTACTAAAAATAAAATAGTTTGTATCATTTACTTGCTCTCATTTTCATTATCTCCTAAGGAAAAGAAATACCCGTCTTAAAATGAGATCTTCGCTAATTAAAATGTTCCGCCGTGAAAAAATCATGGAGACTTACAAGGACATTAATGAGATAATTTCCTTCCTTTCGCAGAGATCATTGCAATAAACCAGTGCATCTCGAAACCCAGTTCGAATCCAAATACGTCTGGGCGTACGGGTCAGGAGAATTCAATTAATATTATTTCATTCTATATTTCCGGAAAAGATCAAAGTGAAATTCAGATACAAGTTTTTATGAGGAGGCGCAGACGCAGGGCTATTAATGAATTCTATTACCCCAGAGGTCCCGCTTAATTAAATAATGAGCGGCATTTAGATATCCGCGCTTTGTAATCATTCGTGGGCTTATACCTTAAAGGAAATATATGCATACATAAAACGTGTTTATATGCACAAGCTGGTGTCAAATTATTGCTTTCTTTATCGAAAGCAGAATTTGAGTAAAAAACGAGAAGGATAAATTATTATTATTATTTTTTTTTTTACAAATAAAACATTGCATCGATTTTAAAAGTAATGAGATTAAGAAAGCATATTTACATATTCAGCTGCATATAGCATTATATGCAGTTGAATTATTTATATATATCATATTGCGCTTGTCAAGGGCTTCTTCTAAAATGACAAGTAGACAGTCATTTATGTAGAACAGGGTTACTATGAATAGGCGACATACATATATATAGGGTAAATATATATATATATGTCACATGCAAGAACTTAGAGGGGGACAATTTCTGCACGGACGACTTTTAGGGAGTTTGCTTTGTCCCTCTACAGTCAGTTTGTGCACACTTTAGTATAATTAGACCGGGACCTATCGTTTAACGTGGATTTCAAGCCATCCACAAACATTCATGCCATCACCAATATTCGAACCTGAAGTCTGTGGTACCAAAGGACTCCAAGAGCGCATTTAAACCCTTTTAATAATCAAAATTGTTTCGAAAGAATCTTCCAATCTTTGCTTGAGACACTGGCCCGTAGAATTTCTTACCAATGGATTCCTGCCCACTATGGAAATGTGGTCAACGAAAATGGTGATACACTGGTTAAGGAAGGAACTTTGACAGACCTACGCATTAATGGACTGCTGTCATTTCATGCGAATAAATTGTTTGTTAATTTGACTCTTAATAAAATTCTTAAATAAGATATGAATCAGCGAATAGTTCTCTCTAAGAGACGAACTATTATCTATAAGAACTATTCTCTCACAGATGTTTAGACGCTGAAACTGCTTACACGTTTGACTGCTCATGAGTGATCATGAAACTGGAGTGGTAGATTCCCAAATCTGTGTTTTGTGTGACTTTAGTCGGCTTATGAATTTTTAAGTAATTGTAATACACTTCTCGGTGGTATTAGAGAGCCGAGATCTAATGGTTTAGCCGCCAATGTTCATCATTTGTAAAATAGAAATAATAAAAATTAATGTTATTATGAAATTAATTAACAATGGTATAACATTTTTTTCATTAAGTAACAATGCAAAATACTTTGAAGTGTGAAAAATTCAAGACATTGAAAATATATGCTTATATTACATATATGAAAATATATGGTTTTTTTCAATTTTTGTTTATGCAAAATCCCATCGAACTCAAAAAAAAATTAACATATTTCCATTCTATTAAGATGAATGTTTTTAATTAAGAAAATTTCTGAGATAATTTATTTGTTTTTTTTATTCTTAAAAAGCATTTTATATGTAAAGATATACATTTTAAAATAAATTCTCTTTTTCCTGGCAAGTGAATTTGTTTCATCAGAAATATCCTCCTGATATGATAAGGCTGATCAATTAAAAATAAAAAACAAAACAAATAGACAACTAAAATATTTTCTTTATATTGCACTACTACAGCAGATATGATCCCCGTGAGAAGAATTGCGTTATTGCAGTTTTTTTTTTTTTTGTCCTTCGAAAAAGAGACGCTGCAACAAATAATGATAAATCATCCGAAGACCTGGATGGAGCTATCGCAAAGAATGGTATTTTTAGATGTTTTATTTCTTGCGCTTCGGTGACACAGAGTGAAAGAAAGCTGATTTTCGGTATTCCGATGGCTGGGTGCCAAATGCCTTCTGCTAAAACTGTGACAGTCGCTTTATGGAATGATGTTCCAATCTTGCTCATCATATTTCTCTAAACAATAAACTGAAATTTACTTTAAGTGGGGAAATGAAAGTACATGAGTTTAAGTTTATGATGAACCTAAAAGTACATTAATGGCATTTTTTGTGAATGTTGCATTATTTTTGTATTATAGTTTTGATAAGGGTTTCTTACAAGTAAAACGCAAATCATCTAGAAATGATGACTCTTTATAAATCCTGCTCCTATTCAGTAGATATGATGTTGTATTGTCTCCCTTTATGTAAAACTGTAGTAGATGTGTCGTTTGTTTGCTCAGTAGGTGTGTGGTTAAATTGAGTTCAAAGTCAATAACACATTTGTTTTGATGCGCACCAGTACCACAATTGTTGTGCTGCTCATAACTTTAAAACCTTAAATTAAACAAAAACCGATTCCGGAAACAACTAGCTGCACCGTATACCGAACACACACATTAACCATTAAGAATTTCGCAATAAAAATTACACCTATAAGTACTACGACTTTTAAATATTGACAAAGTTGTATTAATTGATATTTACAAATTTAAATTTGAACTAAATGATACAGATAATAGATATTATTAAATCTAATAAAGGGTAAAATTATTATAATACATTGATAAAAATATAATTTATTACATGTTGTCGCAATCACAAATTAATACTTAATAATAAAATAATATGGTGATAGTCCTTATAGCTGATGTGACAACTGATGGGAAGCTTATTGCTTGCCACAATTTTTTTTCAAAACTAAAGTTTCAATGTTAATAAAATTCAATATGCACCACTGTTCAAAATTGTTTCAGCAGGGGCCAGCAGCTCATGGAGCTCTTGTGTTGGTCAAGAAGCCTGGGGAAACATGCCCATATCATGTCGCATGGATGAGCATTTCCCTTTTTCTAAAAACGCTGTATCCGAAGGATCTTCCGCTAAAACTCGTTGACAATCGAGAGTCGGGTGGCAAAGCATCATGACGAATGAAGTCTATCACAACTGTTCAAAGTTTCGTGGCTGCAAGGGGCCAACCGCTCATGAGGCTCATGAGTCGGCCATGAAGTCCCTTGTCTTGGAGATCGCGTCAGGCTATCTTTCTTCATCTGGGCCCTCCAGCACTTCATTACGGCGGATGGGGAAGCTCCCTAACTTCTTCGTCCACTGCCTTTGATACATTTTTCTCTCTCTCGATTTCTCTTTTCTCCCCACTCAAAGTCTCACATGTCCCATTTTATAAGTTATTTTCAGGAGGGACGTGGGGCGGTTTACCGATATCAGAGTCTATATCCGATCGGCAGACACACCCCGTCCATAAGATCTCCAGGCAAAGATAACGAGAATCTTAAAAGTCTGGGTAAATTGTTGTTCTTGAACATGTGGTCGGAAGTTTTGTATGGGCCCTGCCAATTATACTTTTCAGAGATATCCCCTTCACTCGCAGCTGTGGCAAAAAGACTTGCCCTCTTCGGAAACGGGTCTTCCCACTGAACATATCGGATTCCCTTCTAGTCAGGGCTAGAGAACAACTAAAACCATCCTCCAGGGGACGCACATAGAATGTAGCAAAACATATGACTTGTATAATAATTATATAAAATTTTACCTTATTAAAAAATAATATTTACAAAAATATATTGCTCATATTGACATGACACAATATTTAAGACACAAAATGTATATTTAAAGAACATTTAATTTAGAGATTTAGTGGAAGGATTCCACTTTTAGCTATCGGGATGACATATTGTAATTCAGCGCCAGTTGCGCCATGCGTCCTCTCGCGTAAGATTCTGATTACCTACTGACGAGTTTTTCTGTACAACGCAAGAGGCGCTCTTACAGTGCGTAGAAGGAAACATGGTTGCTATGGTGGAAACCACGGTTGCCAAAATTAAACCAAATTTATTATTATTTCAATTTTTACTGATCGTTCAATTTTTTGATATATTTATATTAAACTTAATGTTATTCTGGAAATAATTAACAGTGGAATAACCATTTAAATACGTTTAGAAATGTTTTTAAAGCAGGATTCGGTCGAAAGAGTTAAATGAAGAGTTATGATTGTGTTAAAGCCCCTCTAGGCACCATGAATAGTGTTCCCTAATCTTCGCATTCAAGTTTCTTCAATGAAGATAAAGGAACATAATTCAATGCTCGGTTTCTGAAAAGTTTCATTTTAAAGCCTTAAATAAAATACGCACTCTAGTTTGTTTTATCAAAATAGGATTGGTAGTATTTGAAATCCTTTATTATTAAAATGTATTGCTTTCAAACTAATTTTAATTCTAAACGGTTTTTCGAATCGCTTTTATAAATAATTTATAGTAATTATAAAAAGAGTCTCGTAAATAATCGATAAGAATATACAATTTTTTTATCTATACCGAATAGATGCAAAAACAAAGCATTTAAACTTTCAATTCTTACATGTTTTAGATGGTTTAGGATAAATATATTAACAAAATGTAATTTAAAATATACAGTTAATTAAAAAGAATGTGATTATTACGAAACATTATGCCCATATAGAAAGTCTGTCGATATGCGAATGCTCTTAAGGCCATTGTAACGTCAAGGCTTATACTAGCCTTATAATGGCTTCAAGAAGAGAGCCACTTTCAGGTTCATGGGAACACTTTAATACTTATTTACAAGCATTATATACACGTATACAGTACTCTATTTACAAAAAATTAAAATTAAAGTTAGTTTGATTCACAAGTGCAATTCACACCAAGGACGAAGATTTTCAGAGTCCTCGAATTTGACGAATCTAATGCACTGGTCTGCGAAAGACTTTAAATATCACACGGTGTGATGCACGTAACCATAAGCACGTAACGATAGGTTGAATTAATTGGAGTTATTTAAAATTTTATAACTTGAATTCTTCTTCCCTGACACAAAATTAAAATATTTTTGTTTCTTAAGAAATTTAAACCATCAAAAAAAAATTATCAAAATCATAAAGCAAATCATAAAAAATTAGTTATTATATTTTTTAATTATATCATCAATTTTTGTCAAACTCCCACTTTTAAGTTAGTAAGATTTTATACAGAACATCAAGAAAATTCATCTATTTTGTTGGTAAACATGATATTGATCGATTTTGGGTGAAATAAAAATATCAATTTCAATAATTTTGTTTTTCCCAGTTAAATGTATGCTTAAATATAATTTTCCAACTTCAACCCTGATCAAAAGAATTATTTAGTCAGTAAACCTTTTAAATAAAAATTGTGAATAATTTTACTAAAAAATTTTACCTCAACTTAAAACCAATTACATTTTTTTCACAAATTTTCACTTTCTTTTATTATAACTAGATACTGACTAAAAGTAAAAATAGATAAATAAACAAATAAATATAAATAAAGTGAAAAATAAGTTAACAGATTATAATACGGAATTAATAATTATTGATGCAATATATAGATACTTAACTGTCTCGAATATAAATCCCAAATGTGCATGATTCTAACAATAATCATACTCGACTTTCAAAGTTTTCAATTCTGGAACTTTGAAGAGATAAGAAAAGAAAGTTTCTAGGAAATTTTATCCTTCTCTAAATGTCTCCGAACGCATCTTAAATTTTACATCACCCACTCAAAAGTTTCTAGTTAATTGGGATTCGTATTTACGCTCCGAAAACGAGCAGCAAAATGAAGAGCTTGTTTAAGCGATTCTGCAGAAACCCCGCCAACGGGGAGCAGGACTCAATGGATTGCAAAGCGCACTCTCATTTTCAACATTGTTCTGGAAATCCTTAACGTGAAATAATGGTGTAATAAACACGGCGGAATTGTTACCGGGGAATGTTTGGAAGGCGGATTATGTAGAACAGTAAAAACAGATGAACACTCAGATCGAGCTTAATCTGCTGTCTGCCTTATTCCAGAATAAATCTCTATGAATAAAGGAATAAAAAGAATAAAAGCATCTTCTAGGTAAAAGTGACTGATTCTTTTAGATAATAATTGAAAATATTTTAAAATCCGTTACAGTAATGAATGTCAAATACGTGGCTAACAGTTAATTTCCCAACAATTGTAGAAAATTTTAAATGTTTAGAAAATTTTTGCATGTCAACAGATTTTAATGCAAATGCTTTATTATTATTTTCATTATTATCTATGCTGCGTATCTGAATCAAGACATGTGCCATTTATTAGAAAATATTTTAGTGGATTTAATAGTATTAAGGTTATAACATATATTAAAGGTTATATATTTATAAGGTTATAACATATAGGTTTTTACCCTTTATTTCCTCCTATTGGAAATAAAGGGTAAAAATGCCATTGAACAGGACTTTTTAGAAGTATTTCCCTTTTCTTATCTATTGAAAGAAAATCTTAAAATTTCAACAATGGCTGACGCGCAAAGAATGCTCTTTCTCTTGTAGATATTAAAACTGATCGGAAAGAGAGAGGGAAAAAATATTATAGATCTTATAAATTATAACAAAGCAGTTTTGCAACCGTGCGGTTCCTGTGGCGTTCAGGAGAAATGGTCAGTAGGCCCTCTAGACTCTCACTCTAGAGGAAGTAAAAGCGCAAACACGCGCTTCTGTTGAAAACCGTTTTGTTTGCAATCTCTCACCCGAGAGGAAATATATTTAACCAAACCTTGCGTATAAATTAACCTACAGACACCCGAAGATGAAGTAACTTTTGCGCTCCCTGCGCACATCTCACAAAGCCCAGTGTAACTCAAGCACGAATGAATATTTTGACGTCAAATTTCACACAGATGTAAAGGACAGTGCCAGCAACCTAAAACAGAAAAAAAAAATAAATACCATGTGCCCGAAAAATTTAAATTGATAACTTACTTTAAATTGGTCTTATTTTTTGGACACAGTGGTAGATCTTCTTTTGGAAGCTTATGAGCTATTCACAATGAGATATAAAAAGCAATTAAACAAACTGAAATAATGTCGATGTTTGTAACAAGTGTTTTTTAAAAAGTCTTTAATTTATAATAAATTAAAATTAATTATAATTAAATTAATTACTTAATTATATAAATATTAAATACAAATTAATTAATTTAATTTAAATTAATTTAATTAATTAAATTATAATTAAATTAATTAATTTATTAATGATAATTCTTAATATAATAAATCTTTGTCACATGAAAATGAAAATAATTGCTGTCTTTCAACAACATACATTTAGAAAATCCTCCAAGTCTCATAAAACACGAATACATTTTTTAAAGATGATTTCTCATATATATCTAGATAAAGCAATATTATTTAATAAAATAAAATGTCATATTAATGCCTTTTGATCACTTATTTATTTAAAAATTGACGTAGAACATAAGAAAATAATATTACTGTCATACCTGATGATAATAATAACAAACAGGTTTTTTTAAATGTGAATTTATTCAATGCCATTAATTAAAAATCTAAGTAAATAATGGTATCATATAAACAATTTGTGATAAAAGGGATTATGTGGTCACACAAGTTAAATTGGTTAATTGTCTTACGTACTTTCTTAACTGTAATATTGAAAAAAATATTCGTAAATTAAAAAAGATAATATGACAAGACTATAATAAGGCAATATTATGGTCATGCATTATATTGTCTTAACTTCAACCAATTTAACTTGTGATACCATGTAACTAGAAGGATTACGTGGTCTCACAAGTTAAATTTATTAATTGTCTCACTCATTTTCTTAAACGTAAATTGAAAAAAAAAAAATTAAATTAAAAATACTACGAATATAATCTTCTGTATTAAAAAGTAATTTTTTTAAGAAAAAGGTTTCAAATTTTTACTATTATTACTTTTGAAATCTAAATAAAAAAAAGCAAATTGTTTTATATTTATTGAAAAGTACCGTGAACAACAATATATATATTTTTTAGAAACTCAAAGAATCTCCTTTTTCAATTTTTTCATCGTTACAGTGTGCTTGTTAATCACTTGTAAACTCCTAAAAATTCAAGATTGACTTTTAGAAAAAAATGTCCGCAACAGAAAACAAACAATGTGTTACCTTCTCCTAAGCCAATATGGACATCCATGTTTCGAGACCTTTCAACCCACCTCTGGCCAAAAGAAAACAGACGAGTAAGCCAATTGATTTTCCAATTTTTCTCGTCGCTAAAAAGTTCTCCCAACTCAAAGAAGATTTTTTTCGCTTCAGTTAGTTGATTGCTGTTCCACGCGTTCAACCGGTCAGCCATCGAGATCATTGGGCATTTTTTCCCACTCTTGTTTAGGTGCCGAGAAGGAAAAAAAAAAATTCCAATTTTTTTTTTTTATATAACCTTCTTTGTTATCAAATCTTTTGTGTTGGTTTTCCTCTATATCTAAATTACTCCTGTTAAATATATCATATAAAGACAAATTTCTGTGGTTGTATTGCATTACAAAGATTTTGGTAAAGAATATAAAATAAACATAAAAAGTCTTGCAAAAATTTAGTGACACAATTTGATGAATATATTAAACAAATATTTGATGATAGATAAGATAAACACTACAATGTGAAAAAATTTAAACGTAATACTTCAGCTCATCATTTTGATGTAAAATAATTAATTAATATATATTTTAATTTGTATATTTACATGATATTTGATATAATTTAAAAGAAACAAATAGCAGAATTTCATCTATGTTATCAGATGCAAATACTATAAATTATACAATTTTATTAGTAACAATTGAAAAACTCTTAGTAAAATAAATTGTTAATTGATAAAAGTTTTTGTTTATGGAATTAAATTTATTACCAATATTGATTAATATGATCATATGTAATATCAACATATTTACATATGATAATACAAAAATTAGTCTCATATAAACAAATTTTTTTTTTAAATTTTTAAACACACACTGAATTTAGACAAAAAAAAAAAAAAAAATTGCCTAAAGACGTAATAATTTTTAAAAATATATGTAAGGGTAATAAAAATTTAAAATTTCGTAAAATTGCGAATTTCTATTAAGTTTTTAAAGTGTATAATAACCAATTTATATAATCATTTTAATTTTCAATATGCTTCAATTTATGCTTGAATTTTTAGAAGTGAATAATTTAATTATTTAAATAATATTATATCATTTATAAAATAAAAAGTAAAAATTTTAATATGAATTTTATGATAAGCATTAAGTATTCAAAACTGTTCAACAAATTTATTTACTTTTTTTATTCGAAGTGGCACAAAATGAATTATTTTACCTTATTTATTTAAAACTGTCACTCTAAAAGGGGAACTAAACATGTTTCAGAACATCATTTCGTTCTACTTTAGCTTAAAACCTTAACATAAAAAGAAAAATAAAAAGAGATTGTCTTTTTTTTTTTTTTTTTTTTTCGAATACCTAAAACTTTCAGCTGCCCCTTTGGCGGAGTAAAAAGCCATCACATGTTTCTTGAGCACACAAATTTAATTTTTACTGCATCCCCGTGGGAGTTAATTCTTTCAGTTCTGCTACTCAATCTTCATTTTAAAGTAAAAAAATAGCTCAGTATTAGGTGATACCGCTCTTTTCTTCCTTTTTTTTTTTTTTTTTTGCTGTAATGCATGCCGTAAAATTATGTATGTACACGCAAAAATTTTTTTCACTGAAGCCTTTTCACCTTTTCAACGTTTTAAAGGAAATAAAACAACCTGTCCTATAATATTTTTGTTTAGAACTTTTTGCTAAATGAATTGCACTTTTTGTTTATTTTTTTTCTTAGTTCTTCAGCTAAGTAATTATTTGGTATCCCAGAGTAGGCAGAACTGTACATGAGTTTCTAATTAAACGCTGGAAGTAGCTGAAAAAGAAGTAACTCTGCGTAAAATTATTTTAACAAGTTTATATTTTTTTCATTAAATATTTAATATTTTTAAATTTTGCATTTGCTATATGTTTAATATAACTTTAGAAAAAGGTTAATATGGTTCAATTAATACGGTTAACTCTAAATTAAAGACACAATTTAGGAACTATATATTTCATATAAAAAATCTATATTTTCGAAAACTGGTGGACTGATCACAGTGTTATATATATATAAAATAAAATATATGTATATATTTATATATATATATATAAATTTAGTTATTCTGTATTTATATTGCAATAAAAGTATTTTAAAGGTGATATTTTTTTTTTTTCTATCAGTTGTATTTTAATAAAGAGACACAAAATTTTTTTTTCAGCAAACTGTAATTTTTTAAAGGATTATTATTATTTCTTTTTGTCGTTTTGGTGAGATTGTTTTTTTTTCTTCTTCATTTCATTTTGCATTGGGAGACAAAAACTGGCAAATGCCTTTCAGCAATTTTCTTTTTCCCGATCATCTCGGTTTGATGCCGAAATAAAACAAAGCGCCTCTTTATATTATACGAATAGCGTTTTGCTTTGGGAAGAGCATAAAAATTAATTTTTTTTCCTTTAGTCGTCTTTTTTAACTGAATAACAACTGCAGCTTCGTATCATGGCGAATGCATTTTCAGGCAACTTCTATAATGGATACTTTCTTTTTTAGCTTCAGAAAATATCTTGGTGTTGATGCAGTCGGCACTAGAGTTAGTGTCCTGGACTTATCTGAGGATTTTGCTCTAATGTCTAGTCTTACGATTGCTGGCGCAATAACCTGCCGAATGTGTTTCCTTAAGCTTCTCCGTCTGTTTCTGTTTAAAACTGCTCTTCCGCTTATGCTTTTCGGTCCTACACGGTTCTGATTTTGGAAAAGATATTCCGGTTTTTAGGAGGTTTAAATTTATCGTTGTAGTTTGGATCGGGATGGAATACATTATTTCCAAAAGGTAACTTTTGTAAATTTCTTTTCCGTCAGAACTTTTAATGATAATCTGGACATCATTAAAATCAACCAGATGCGAAATTCAAATTAGATTAATGTTTTATGAGTCAACCAATTGCATGCTTTTTTTTATTTGTAAAAGAGGCCTTTTATCTTTATACAAACAACTGTTAAACCGCTATACTTGAAGCCAAAACGTGTGGCACCGAGCTCCATTTATTTATTTTTGCAATAAAAATCTCATATAATAAATATGCTAAGTGGATGGAAAGCCCATCCACCACGGAGAGTACATACCAAATTGGATGGGAAAATTAGTGGAACTTTTTTGTCCAATTACTGTGTCTTACTTCTTCAAGTATCCTCAATTCAAATCTGAACTGATTGTGACGAGGGGTTCTTTTCTTACAGCATTTTGAAAGTGGGACTTTAATTATAATCACCCTGTATATATATTTAACTATTTCGAATATAAATCCCAAATGTGCATGACTCCAACAATAATCATACTTGACGCACAACGTTTCAATTCTGGAACTTTGAAGAGATAAGGAAAGTCAGTTCCAAAAAGGAAATTTATCTTTCTCTAAATGTCTCCGAACGCATCTTAAATTTTACATCACCCATTCAAAAGTTTCTACTTAATTGGGATTCGTATTTACGCTCCGAAGAACAAGCAGCAAAATGAAAAGCTTATTTAAGCGATTCTGCAGAAAGCCTCGCCAATGGGGAGCAGGACTCAATGGATTGCAAAGCACAATCTCTTTTTCCAACATTGTTCTGGAAATCCTTTAACGTGAAGTAATGGTGTAATAAACACGGCGGAATTGTTACCGGGGAATGTTTGGAAGGCGGATTATGTGGAGAACAGAAAAACCAGATAAACGTTCAGATCGAGCTTAATCTGCTGTCCGGCTTATTCCAGAATAAATCGCTACGAATACTAATTCTTTAGAAAACATTTTAGAATCCGTTTTAGTAATGTCAGATACTTTACCACCAGTAAATTTTCCACCAATTGTAGAAAATTTAAATTGTTTAGAATATTTTTGAATTTTAGCAGATTTTAATGCAAATATTTTAAAACATTTGTATTATTATTATGTATGCTGAGTGTCTCAATCATGTCATTTGCCACTAATGGGAAAATATTGTAGAAGATTTAATATTATTAAGGCTATGACACCTATAAATACTTTTGAACAGGACTTTTGGAAGTAACAAGTGCTAACAATTCCGAGTCTAGGTAATTAATGGTATCATAAAGGAAATTTGCGATAAAAAAATGGTCACAATTACGTTGTCTCACGAATTAAAGTGATTAAATGTCTTACGTATTCTCGTATTATCACGTATTGTCTCAGGTATTTTCTTAAAGGTAAAAATTGAAAGAAAAAATTCATAAATAAAAAAAAGATAATATAACTATAACAAGACAATTATCATGAACATACATGCTAATAATAACAAACAGAATAATTTCTTTCGGTTTTTGAAAACTTGAATTTATACAATGCTAATAATTGGGAGTCTAGGTAAATAATAGTATCATATAGGAGATTTGTGGGAAAGAAGGATTATGTGGTCTCACGAATTAAATTGGGTAATTGTGTCATTTTATTTACTTAAAGATGAAGCTGAAAAAAATTCGTAAATTAAAAATATTACTAATATAATCTGGTCTTTCGTATGAAAAGGTAATTTTTAAGAGTAAGATTTCAAATTATAATTCTTTTTTAAACCTAAATAATAAAGCACATTATTTGATATTTATTAAAAAAGTACTAAGAGCAACAAAACACACATTTTTTAGAAATTCAAAAGAATTTATTTTGTATTTTTATCATTGTTCCTGTATGCTTGTTAATCACTTGTAAACTCCCAAAAATTTAAGACTGGCTTTAGAAAAAATGTCCGGACCAGAAAATAAACAATGTGTTATCTTCTCCTAAGTCAATATGGACATCCATGTTTCGAGATCTTTCAACTCGACTCTGGCCAAAAGAAAACAGACGAGCAAGCCAATTGATTTTCCAATTTTCTCATCGCTAAAAAGTTCCCCCAACTCAAAGGAGATTTTTTTCGCTTCAGTTAGTTGATTGCTGTTCCACGAGTTCAACCGGTCAGCCATCGAGCACATTGGGCATTTTTTCCGACTCTTGTTTAGGTGCCGAAAAGGAAAAAATTCCACTATTTTTTTATTAGATAACCTTCTTTGTTATCAAATCTTTTGTGTTGGTTTTCTTCTACATCTAAAATAGTCCTGTTAAATGTATCATATAAAGACAGTGTATTGTATATAAAAAAATGTATTGCATTAGAAATATTTTGGTAAAGATTATAAAATATACATAAATATATGGGTCTTGGAAAATTTAGTGACATAAATATTTGATGATCTATTAGCAAAATTCTACAATGCAAAAATTTTAACAAAATACTTCCTCTAATCATTTTGATGTAAAATAATTAATAAATATTTAATTATAATTTTTACATTTACATGATATTTTATATAACTTAATGAAAAAAGATGGTAAAATTTCATCTATGTTATACAATGCAAATACTATAAATTATACAATTTTATTAGTAATAATTAAAAACATTCATAATAAAATAAATTATATGTCAATTGATTAAAGTTTGTGTTTATAAAATTTCATTTACTAACAATAGAAATATTAATCAAACGTATTCGTATTATTTTTTTTTTTTTAAATCTTCAAACACGAATTTATATAAAAAATATATAATTATACATAATAATTTTTTAAAAATATATGTAAGAAGTAAATTAAAATTTAAAAATTTTGTAAAATTGTCAATTATCTATTACAAATTTTTAAGTGTATAATAATAAAATTTTATAAATATTTGCATTATCCAAATGCTTTAATTTATGGTTAGAAGAAGAATAACTTAAAAATATTGGAATAAATGGAATAATTTAAATAATAATTGAATAATTTAAGGGGGATAATTTAAATAATAATTGGAATAATTTAAAAAATATTGTAGCATTTAAAAATAAAACTAAAAATTTATAATATAAAGTTTGTGATGAGCATTAAGAATTCAAATATTGTTCAACAAATTTATTTACTTTTTTTATTCAAAGTTGTACAAATTAATAATTTTATTTTATTTATTTAAAACTATCACTCTAAAGGGAACTAAACATGTTTCAGAACATCATTTCGTTCTACTTTTAGCTTAAAATCTTAGCATAAAAAGAAAAAAAAAAAAAAAAGAGATTATCTTTTTTTTTTTTCAAATACCTAAAACTTTCAGCAGTCCCTTTGGCGGAGTAAAAGCCATCGCATGTTTCTTGAGAACACAAATTTAATTTTTACTGCATCCCCGAGGAGTTAATTCCTTTCAGTTCTGTTACTCAATCTTCATTTTAAAGTAAAAACACCTCAGTATTAGGTGATACTGCTCTTTTCTTCCTTTTTTTTTTTTTTTTTTTACTGATGCATGACATAAAGTTATGTATGTACAGGCAAAAATTTTTTTCACTGCAAAGAAATTTATCTTTTAACATTTTAAAGGAAATAAAACACTCCCTCTGCTACAACATTTTTTTTCAGCAGCACTTTTTTATTTTATTATTTTTTTTTTTCTTAGTTCTTTAGCTAAGTAATTAATTGGCATCCCCAGGGTAGGGTGAACTATGCATGAATTTCTAATGAAACTCTGTAAATAGCGAAAAGAAGTAATTCTTCATAAAATTATTTTAGCAAGTTCATATTTTTTGCATTAAATATTTAATATTTTTAAATTTTTCATTAAGCTATATCTTTGAAGTAATTTGAGAAAACTTTAACACTTAACACAGTTAACTCTAAATTAGCGACACAATTTGGGATCTATATATTTCATATAAAAAATCTACATTCTGAAATTTAATTAAAATAATTAGTTTAATATTAATTTATGATTATTCTTTCATTTGACGACTCTTTCACAACATATTTTCTTTCGTGTATCAACAAATTCCATAATATATTAAAACTTTTTTTTTGCGAGTTTATCCGTTAAAGCACGGGATAAAATTGAAATTGTATTATTAAAAAAAAATAAAAGTTATTTTTTTTAACTTTAGTAGAACTTTGATGTCGCCAATGTAAGTTAACAATTTTAGAATATTAGGATACACTAATAAATTTCGAAACAATAAAATTATTTTTTAATTACCGAATTTTTATCATCGTTATGTAAGCAGTCATATTATTTAGTATATTGACTGCTAAGATCAAAAATAAAAAATTAATCGTTACTTATAATAAGAAATTTTGTAATTTTAGATTCCTATTACATATTAAGATGCAACATTTATAATGCGTAATTAGTACTATATTTAGTAATTAGTACTAATGTATAATACGTTTACGTAGTCTCAATGAATTAAATTGGATAATTGTCTCACTTATTTCCGTAAAGGTAAAATTGAAGAAAAATATTCGTAAATTAAAAGATAATATAACAAGACAATATGATGCTCATACATGATAGTAATAATAAACAGGGCAATTTTCTTTATGGAAATGTGAATTTATGAATTGGTGACAATTCGAATCTAGGTAAATAATGATATCATGTAGAAAATTATGGCAAAAAAAGTGATTACGTGGTCTCACGCGTTAAATAGGTTAATTGTATTATGTATTTCCTTAAAGATAAAAGAGAAAAAAAAAAAATCGTAAATTAAAAATATTAATATAATCTTGTCTTTTGTATTAAAAGGCAATTTTTCAGAGAAAATTTTCAAATTGTAATTTTTTAAACATAAATAATAAAGCAAATTTTTTGATACTTATTGAAAAGTACTATGGGCAACAAAACACATATTTTTTAGAAACTCAAAGGAACTTATTTTGTATTTTTTTCATCGTTACAGTGTGCTTGTTAATCACTTGTAAACTGGTAAAATTTCAAGATTGACTTTAGAAAAAGTTTCGGATCAGAAAACAAACAATGTGTTACCTTCTCTAAGTCAATATGGACGTCCATGCTTCGAGACCTTTCAACTGAACTCTGGCCAAAAGAAAACAGACGAGCAAGCCAATTGATTTCCAATTTTCTCATCGCTAAAAGTTCCCCCAACTCAAAGAAGGTTTTTCGCTTCAGTTAGTTGATTGCTGTTCCACGCGTTCAACCGGTCAGCCATCGAGTACATTGGGCATTTTTTCCGACTCTTGCTTAGGTGCCGTAAAGGTAAAAATGCCAATTTTTTTTTTATTAGATAACTTTCTTTGTTATCAAATCTTGTATGTTGGTTTTCTTCTACATCTAAATTACTCCTGTTAAATATATTATGTCAAGACAGATTTTTGTGGTTGCATTGCATTAGAAGGTTTTGGTAAAGAATATGAAATAAACATAAATATATAAGTCTTGAAAAAAAATTGACACATATTATTTGATGAATATATTGAACGGTTATCTGATGACTCATTAGTAAAATTCTACAATGTGAAAAATATTTAAATGTAATATTCATTAGTATACTGCATTAGGTTATTTTGTATAATTTAATAAAAACCGAATAGTAAAATTTCCACTATGTTATAAGATGCAATTATTATAAATTATACATTTTTATTAGTAATAAATAAAAAAAATCAAGTAAAAAATTAATTAGTTGTCAAGTGATAAAAGTTAATGTTTATAGAATTAAATTTACTAACAATATAAATTAATATGATCATATGCAATATTAATAATATATCACATGTATGATAATATTAAAATTAATCATATGTAAACATATTTTTTTAAATCTTTAAACACAAATTGAATTTAGATAAAAAATATATGTAATTATACAATTATACAAAGACGTACTAATTTTAAAATATATGCTGGAAGTTATTAAAATTTAAAAACTTCGTAGCATTTACAATTATCTATTAATTTTTTAAGTATCTGTTAAGTACATTTGGCATTTCTTCGACTGTTGCTTAGGTGCCAAAAAGGAAAAAAAATATCAATTTTTTTTCAATAGATAACCTTCTTTGTTATCAAATCTTTTGTGTTGTTTTTCTTCTGTATCTAAATTATTCCTGTTAAATATATCATATAACGACAAATTTATGTGGTTGTATTGCATTAGAAAGATATTGGTAAAGATTATAAAATAAACATAAATATAGAAATCTCGGAAAAATTAAGAGACATAAATTATTTGATGAACATATTAAACAAATATTTGATGATCGATTAGCAAAATTCTACAGTGTGAAAAAATTTAAACATAATAGTTCAACTAATCATTTTGATGTAAAATAATTAATAACTATTTATATTTAATTTTTACATTTGATTTTTTTTATATAATTTAACAAGAAAACTGGTAAAATTTCATCTATGTTATAAGATGCAATTACTATAAATTATACAATTTTATTAATAATAAATAAAGAAATCAAGTAAAATAAATTAGATGTCAATTGATAAAAGTTTATGTTTATAGAATTATATTTAATAACAATATTAATTAATATGTTCATATGCAATATTAATATATTACATATAATATTAAAATTAGTCATATCTAAACAATTTTTTTTTTAAATCTTTAAACACAAATTGAATTTATATAAAAATATTTAATTGCATACAGTCGTAACAATTTTTAAAAAAATATATATGTAAGGAGTAATTAAAATTTAAAAATTTCGTAAAATTGTCAATTATCTAATAAATGTTTTCAAATGTATACCAATTTTGGGGCATACCAACTTTACCAAGTCAAGTTCAAGAGTATTTCAATTTATGTAAACATTTTAATTATCCATATGCTTCATTTTATGCTTGAACTATTAGAAGTGGAATAATTTAAATAATATTGCATAATTTAAAAAAAAATTAATATGAAATTTATGATTAAGATTAAATATTCAAATACTATTCAGCAAATTTATTTACTTCTTTTTTATTCAAAGTTGTACAAATTAATAATTTTATTTTATATATTTAAAACTGTCACTTTAAAAGGGCAATAAACATGTTTCAGAACATCATTTCGTTCTACTTTTAGCTTAAAAGCTTAACATAAAAAGAAAAGAAAAAAAGAGATTGTCTTTTTTTTTTTTCAAATACCTAAATCTTTCAGCTGTCCCTATGGCGGAGTAAAAAGCCATCGCATGTTTCTTGAGAGCACAAATTTAATTTTTACTACTTCCCCGAGGGAGTTAATTCCTTTCAGTTCTGTTACTCAATCTTCATTTTAAAGTAAAAACACCTCAGTATTAGGTGATACTGCTCTTTTCTTCCTTTTTTCTTTTTTTTTTACTGTAATACATGCCGTAAAATTATGTATGTATACGCAAAAAATTTTTCTCTGCAGAGCCTTTTATCTTTTTAACGTTTTAAAGGAAATAAAACACCCCCCATGCTATAATATTTTTTTTGTTAGAACTTTGCTAAATGAATTGCACTTTTTATTTATTTTTTTCTTAGTTCTTTAGCTAAGTAATTATTTCGTATCCCCAGAGTGAGGAGAACTGTGCATGAGTTTCTAATTAAACGCTGAAAATAGCGAAATGAAGTCACTCTGCATAAAAATATTTTAACAAATTCATATTTTTGCATTAAATATTAAATAGTTTTAATTTTTTTCATTAGATATATCATAACTTTAGAAAAAGGTTAATACGGTTCAAATAATACTAATTAACTCTAAATTAAAGACACAATTTAGAACTATATATGTTATATAAAAAATCTACATTTTCAAAAACTGTGGCACTGAGCACCAGAGGTTTATATATTATATATATATATATTCAAATATTTCAATTTCTCTATAAATGCATTCAATTATCCGATATTTTCCATAAATGTATTTAAATATTTGAATATCTGTATAAAAACATTCAACATCTGATTATTTGTATCAATACATTTAAGATCTAAATATACTTATTTTTTTTCTAACGTGAAAAGTTAAAAAATCAAATTAAACAACAAAACTTATACTTTTTAAATCGTTTAATCATACAAAATATTTGATATAAAAAACATGCAAATAAAATTTAGGCATTAATAAATGTGTTAATAATAAAAGAAGGAAATTTAATGTATTGTTGTTATTATATGCAAAATTAATTCTTTTGACAAACTACCCAAATTGTATAAAATTATTCATATTTAATAGCAATTATGACATTAGGCAATTAATACTATTAATTTGAAAATTGCTATCATTTAGTTAATAATTCAAAAATAAATTATCTCATTCGTTATCTATCTCCTTCTAATTTAAATATACCTTCTTTAAATCTTAATATTGACACTTAAGGAATTCTTTAATCCTATATTCAGCTGCTAAATGCTAGCTAATGTGATGAAGCAAAAAGGAAGTCGACCTCACTATCCTCTGATAAAACTGTTTTAAATCTTCCTTAGGTGACATTAAAAAAATAAAGAAAAACCCCCAAAATTTTGATTATTTAAAAGGGTAGAAACTCAAATTTAAGGTACATACGAGCACATAAAATTAATTTCAATGGCAAAATTTTGTTAAGCGCTAAACTATTTTACAAAATTATTTATTACTCTTAAAGATTCAACTAAGACGGACTCTTTTTATTGCTGATGTTTTACGATTTTGTTTTTTTTTAACTCTGAAATCAATAACAATTATAACAGCAGATATGTAGCAGATTAAGTAATAGTCAGGTGTGTTCAACTGAAAGGGGAACTGCTACACCGCAATGAGTTTTTCCACCACATTATTGTATGTTCACTTTTTAAGGATGTCATCTGAAGGGTATACAACTTCCTTTTGGTCTAAGTCTAGGATCTTTCGAATTTATTTTTGGCGAAGTTAGGGATTCTTTAGGAGGAACATCATTTCCAAAGTTCGAAATCAGTATTTGTTTGTTCGGAAGCCCAGGTCCGAGAGGCATTATCTCTATAGATTTGTAATTATGAACCAAGGGCATTGGTCCAACTCGACAAGTAATAAAGAACCAACATTTTTTGTTGTTATGTCTTGGTGGCACTTGATTTACTTGTTTTTCCATTTAGCTCAAGGAGAGCGAGAGGAAAGAGCAAATCTGCTAGATGCCCTCTTATGGGTGTGGTCAAAATTGTGGTGATACAACTCCGCACTCATATTTTCCCCAACTATAAAAAGCTACTTTAGGAACCACTATATGATGTGAAGTGATATGGTATATTAGTAGTTGAAGTGTAGAAGCCCTTAGCAGGGCAGCTGTCTCAAATACCGGGAAAAAAGGGTGATTATAGTTGAACTACGTATTAGAGTGCTTAGCTTGCCGTTCTATGGTTATTTTTTTTATTCATTACTAGGGATATTTAGACCAGGACCTACAGTTTAAAGGTCGATTCTGAACTATTAAACAGACATCCATGCCTCAGATAGATTTGAGCCTTATATGTATATTAGCAGATGACGTCACTGAACGGTATGTGTCCACGGAGAGTTATCTCAATGTGTGGGAGTAATGAATTCTGTAATTTGACCGGAGAAAGGAACAGGATCCCTTAGAGAGCAAAGTTGATTGTTGACGAGAGCAGTTAGCTGCATGACCCAGCTGCTGATTGGAAATGATAACGAATATTTATACAACCCAGAATTATTAATTATGGTAAATAACAGTGCGTAATTAAAAATGACTAGAAAAGGAACGACCTGTTTCTTCATTTATCATATTATCCCCTAGACACTCCCCAAGACATCACACACACACACACACACACACATATATATATATATATATATATATATATATATATAATGCGTTAATTTTAAGTGGTTGATATTGTTCTTAACTGTTAATAATCATATTAATCATACAGTAACTGTAAGTAAGTAAGTAGTGTTGCTTCCTATTTTTAGAAAAAAAAAAATACTTCATTATCTTAATGGTAATTGTTTTTAATAAAAATTTAGTTATTCTGTATTTATATTGCAATAAAAGTATTTTAATGGTGATATTTTTTTATCAGTTGTATTTTAATAAAGAGACACAAAAAAATATTTTTAGCAAAACTGTAACTCTTTAAAGGTTTATTATTATTTCTTTTTTACCGTTTTGGTGAGATTATTTTTTTGTTCTTCATTCATTTTGCGTTGGGAGAAAAACTGGCAAATGCCTTTCTGCATTTTTTTTTCCCCAGTCATCTGTGTTTGATGCGGAATAAAACAAAGCGCCTCTTTTATGTTATACGAATATCGTTTTGCTTTGGGAAAGCATAAAAAAAATAATTTTTGCCTTTAGTCTTCTTCTTTTCGCCGAATAACAACTGCAGCTTCGTATCACGGTGAAGGCATTTTCACGGCAACTTCTATAATGGGTACTTTCCTTTTATAGCTCAGAAAACAACTCGGTGTTGATGCAGTCGGCACTAGAGTTAGTGTTCTAGACTTATCTGAGGATTTTGCTCTAATGTGTAGTCTTACGACTGCTGGCGCTATAACCTGCCAAATGCGTTTCCTTGAGCCTCTGTGTCTGTTTCTATTTAAAACTGCTCTTCCGCTTATGCTGTTCGGTCCTACGCGGTTCTGATTTTGGAAAAGATATTCCGGTTTTTAGGAGGTTTAAATTTATCGTTGTAGTTGGGACCGACGATGGCATACATTATTTTCTAAATTTCTTTTTTGTCAGAACTTTTAATGTTTATCTGGAAATCATTAAAATCAACGAGATACGAATTCAAATTAAATGAATATTTCATAAGTTAACCAAATGCATGTTTTTTTTTTCTTTGTAAAAAATCAAAACTGTTATCTTTACACTTATTAATATTCATGCAAAAAATATATTTTGCTTCCACTTTTATTGATTTATTTATTTCTCGACACAACAACCCCAAATTGGACCAATGCCGACTGATCCTAATAATCCTTCAAAGAGATTTGATTAAATAATTTTATGGTAAAACATTCATTTTTGATGTAAGAAAAAATCATGTTAACAGCAACAAAGAATTTTTCTTCACCGTTGCATCGACAACATTCTCAAAGTATTAGAAATACAAATTCTATTCAAGTTATAAAATGTACATTATATCCATAACCTACTTTTTTTTTTATACCCAATACAATTTAGGCGGCCTGATAGCCAACTGGGTAGTGCTTTGGCCGTTGGTACGGAAGGCTTCATGTTCGAATCCTGGCAGTGGCATGGATGTTTGTTGGTGGTACGGAATCCACGTTAAATTGTAGGTCCCGGTCTGTTTAGCTTAAAGTATGCACAAGATGACCGTAGAGCGACAAACCAAACCAAATCAACACAATTTGAAATTGCTACTTGCAATTTGAATTAATTATATGTCTTAAACCACTTCAGAGGAAATGTATGAAATAACAATCTTCCATTTTATGTACTTACCTTTTTAAAATGAAATTATAGCATAATATAGAAATTTAAATTTAAATTTATCTTAACTTTTACACTAAAAGTGCTTTGAAGTAGTACATAAAATATTTATTAGTTAACTAAACTTTTAGAATGGCAATATTTTGATACATATTTATACGCTTTTGTCATGAAAGGATTGTGTAAAAAGATATTAACAAAGGATATAAAAAATTCACAATTGTGTAAAAGACATAAATACATATACACATTCCGTGTATACATTTTTCTTAATTATATATTTGCATATGGAATTGATTAGTTTGGAAATAAATATGGATTATTTTCCATAATGTGAGATATAAACTATTGCTCTGGCGTTCGGTATCACAGGTATCGTGTTCAAATCCCGGCTTTGCCCATGGGTGTTTGTAGTGGTTCGGAATCTACTTTAAGCCGTAGGTCCCGGTCCTAATAGGATCGTAGAGCGTTGCGGGGGCATTGTTGCGCCGCGTCCGAGGCTTACCACCCACCAGTTACACGAGGGTAATGCAAAGTGATCCCCCTGGGTAATGCAAAGTGAGTAACATCGGTGCAGCCCTTATGGCAAAGATCACTGTCTATTTGCCAGCTGCATTAGAAAAAGAAAATAAATAAAAAAGAGAAATTATTTCTTCCCTTTTATAAAATGAAGTGAAAATAAATATTAAAAGTTTTCCATTTTATTCGCTTAGAAAATATAAAAGTGCTATACATAACTTCATTTTATATTTGATTTTTAGGCTTTTGTCATAGAGAACTAATCTTAAATGTAATCTAATTTGTGGTTCATGGTTATCCATCAGGTTGCAAGGGGATGATTCGAGTTTGGTTTCCATTGTGAATGCCCAATAGGAACCGAATAGTTTAAAAATTCGATGATAATAAATAATCGATGATTATTTATTATCATCGAATAAATAATAAATTTGGTAAGTTTGGTAATAGCCAAACCATCTCGTATGTCTTGGTAGGAGTTCAATTTATATTCGTTTATGTAAATATTAATCGGCTTTCCATAAAGATTTTTTAAAATTCAACTTCCTGCCCAATTTTTAGAATTAACACGTATTTCTCTTAGAACACTAACGATATAATTAGAAAAATAAATCAAATACATTGTCAGTCAAGAAAACAAGATAAAAAGTCCATCATTGTATAATTGAATGATTCATCTTCAAATCCGCTTGTCAGAATATGTTTAATGCAACTACTTCCTAATGAAGGTTTAAATGATAAATTACCTTTCAGATAGCTTTCCTATTAAAGCAAACATATAAGCACATATATCAAGTTAAACAAATTTATAAGCACATATATCAAGTTAAACAAATTTATAAGCACATATATCAAGTTAAACAAAATTATAAGCCTATATGTTTTAACTTCAAACATATATAACATATATGTTTGTTTATTTCTATGAAGTAGATATCATATAAGTTTGCTTGACTTAAAATATATTCAATAACTTTAATTAATATATGATATGATATATATATATATATATATATATATATATATTATATATTTAAAGAAAGATATTTATTTATAAATATTTAAAGGTATTTATTTATAAATATTTAAAAATGATGATTTAATGAATGTTAAATGATTTGTAATCAATTATATGTTAAATGTCAAAATGTAAAGATATTTAATTTTTTTTTTTCCAAAAATATGAAAATAAACCTCCAGTAAATATTATTCGTACATATACGACTAATTGGGAAAATTAAGTAATTCCTTAGAAAAATAATGCTAATTCTTTTAACAATGCCCATTTCTGTTAAGAATTTGGTTCTTTATTTGTTTTCGTCAGTTTACCCTTGTGAGATATTTACAAAAATGATATTAAAAACTATTTTTAATACATTACGCAATTTACTTACGCCTGGAGAATAGTTATTATCATTTAAAACAGCTTGAATTTCACATTATGGAAAACAATTCACGTTATTTACATACTGATAAATTTCATATGCAGATTAGATTTCATATGCAGATTAGATTTTATTATATTATAAGATATTATTATTATAAATTCACATTTTGACGTCTGACTAACTAATATCCTTTTTAAAAATAGTTTATATCTCCCAATAGGGAAAACAATCCCCGTTTATTTGCATACTGATCATTTTCATATGCAAATTTGCCCATATATAACGTGACAAAAACTAGATTTTAAGTATTTTACTCGCGAATCTTATTAAAACACTGTGATATATTTATGAAAATGGTGCAAATTTCTTTATCTTTATAACGCATCCCGAGAGATACAGAAACTAAATCTTCAACCGGATGTCACGAAGTAAAGCGAAAATGCAAAATGTCACGTAATTTCTGCCATAACCATAAATACAAAAATAAAAGCTCCTCAATTTTCTCACGCATTCACGTTAGCGGATTTGCTCCATTATCTTGAATTTGCGACAATGACAGTAACATGACGTCCTGGAGCTAAAATTAACTCCGCGACATTTGTGTGGCATCAATTATGCAAATCGCCCGACTCATTGCTCGCACATTGAATAGCGTTGCTGTCTGTGAGCCCTACGCTGAGGGAACGCTGTTCGACAGAATTCCAAAAATGTTTATGAGAGAGCATTATCTGTGACCAATTTTTTAACGACTTAAGTGTCTTGGAACGAAAATGAGAATCTAACGCTTCGCATAAATCTCTGCAAACATCGTCGTTAGACGGTAACAGATTAGAAAGTTTGTGCGTTGCGTTAATCCCAACTATGCGGTAAGTTATTTGGTTATGTGTGTTTTTAGTGCTTCGGGAAACTTGTTTCGTTAATCGGTTTTTTTTTTATAAATGCATTTAAAGGTATATTTAAGATTTAAGGACATCTTTTTTAAATATTTTATTATTACATTCAAAATGCACATTTGATTAATAGTATATCAAATCATCTTTTGGTATATAGCAATTTATTGTTTATAGTGCTCTTAGCATAATTACTATATGGAATTTTTATGACATAAATAAATGAATGAATGGAATTTGATGTCCGAGTGACTCGCGCTCTGGTGCTCGGTGCCGAAAGTTTTGGGTTCAAGTCCAGCGGTTTAATAGTTGTTTGTAGTGGTTCGGAATCCACTTTTAAACCATAGGTTCCGGTCTAATAAGACTATTGAGCGTACGGCTACAACCCTACCCCATAAGAAAAATATCTCCTGTCTCGAAACCGGCCAGTAGGCTGTCGGCCTGGGGGATGGTGTGCCAATGAAGACGAAGAAGAAATAAATGAATAAAAATGCAAGCCACATTTAAATTATTTTCTTTTGTTCTAATATAAATATGTCATAAAGCATTTATATTTAAACATTTATTTATAATAAATTTTTACATTTAATTAGTCCCTAATCGTTATTACGAAGTAATTTAAATGCATAATATGCATGCAATTACAATTGCGTAAAAATATAATATATAATTTAGAAAACTATCTTGGAAAATTTATGTAATTCATTAGAAAAATAATGCTTATTCTATTTTGTTTAACTCTTGAAATGTCCTTTTCTGTTAAGAATTTGTTTCTTTTTTTTTTTTTGTTTTGTTTTCACTAGTTTACTGATGTGAGATATTTACAAAATGATATTAAAAAGTTTACATTACACAACTTGACTTACATCTGGAGATTAATTAATATCATTTAAAATGTTTATTTTAATTTTAATATTAATAATAATTTTCTCGTGACAGAGTGATAACGTTAACAATCAGTGCGAAATAGGACCGAAGTTTGAATTCGGTAGTGGAGTTCATCGTAAAAATGAGGAAACTCAACGACGATTGGGGGAATGTGTGTAAAATGTCTAGCATCAATAAACATGTTGCCTTTTTTTCTCATACAATACCTAAATTTGTGGAAGTTAAGCCTAACATAATTTTAATACATCTTCGTTATCATCGTTTTTCAATAATATCCACGTGTATATTTGAAAATTATACGTGTTACAGAAGATCAATTTTATCTCTGATTGTGTGTAGAATTGGCCAGCAGCCAAGTCGAGTTGATTCAAACACTACGGCGTAACAGAGGGAGAAGGATATCTTCCATGGTATTTTATATGCATCACAATTATTTTATTTTAATAATTAAAATTTGAAATTAAATAATATCACTAGAAAAATTAGATGAAACAATTCCTCCGTTTTTTTTCTTCTTTCAAAACTGCTATGCACTGCTATGTATCTTTCCCAATAATTGGTAGTCAAACAATAGTTTATTTTTCTGTAGGGAAATGAAGAGATATTTATTAATTTAATGTTGATTTTGATCTCCTCATATATTTTCCTCTACAAAGCGTTAATCAAATTTACCCTTGCCAAAACGGGTGTACGAATTTAAGAATAAGTGTTTATTGCAAGATTTGAATAAGACTAATATTAACGAATATATAATATTCTTATTTATACATACAGTAAATACATATTTTAATACACTCATGTCCATAAATTAAGGATAATGAAGTTCAGGTAAAGAAAGAGACAGAAGCAAAACAAATTTGACTTATTTGTAAAGTCTATTTATTAAACAAAAGGTAAAGAGCAAAAAGATGCTATATGTTTGACATAATTAATAAAAATCGATTTTTACTCCCTGAGCAAATTTCAAAAAAGAACCTATTTACAAAAAACAGTATAACATGGTTAGTATGATGGTTAATATGGAGTATGTCATCCCGGACGATGCAATACAGGCCTTAAAACGCCTAGGCATGCTGAGTATCAAATTATCAATCTGATTTTGGGGAATATTACACCACTCATCAAGCAATGCCCTCCGAAGTTCCAGTTGACAGGTGGGAGGGGGTGACGGCTGCAATTCGTCGGCCAAGCATATCCCACATGCTCTATTGAATTCAACTCCGGTGAGTATGCTGACCAATCCATACGGGTGATATCCTCCAATTGAAGGCATTCGTCTACAATGTTTGCACGGTGAGGGCGGGCGTTGTCATCCATAAACAGAAATTCTGCACCCATGGCGCAGCGAAACAAACGTACATGTTGTTCCAGAATGACATCCCGATAGATGTGGCATGTCATCGTTACACTCTGAACATGCAGGTCAGTTCTGAAACCAAGAATAATTCCTCCGCAAACGAGCCATCCTGCACCAACGTAACGGTGTCGTTCAATTGTGTTCTCTTGGTGGTAACGGGTACCTGGCGCTCTCCATATAAAAGTCCGGCGAGAATCAGACTGCAAACTAAACCTGGACTCGTCGGAAACATCACATAAGACTACTGTTGCGGTGTCCACAATGCATGCTCTCTACTCCAGGTTAATCGCAGGCGACAGTGAGTTTCGGTAAGTGGAACACATCTGACAGGCCTACGAGCATATAGGCCAATGTGCCCTAAGTGTCTGTACACGGTCTGCCTTGAAACTGTCGTACCGGTAGCTGAAGAGAGCTGACGAGACAGGTCTGATGCTGTGCTCTGTCTGTTTCTTTTGGCAGTAATTGCTGAATCCCGATCCTCATTAGGCGTTGTAACTCGGGGGCGACCTGTGCTGTAACATCTAGTCCCATTACCATCATTTTTGGAATCATTTCCAAAGCATGGAGATGACACTCTGGCGATTCCAAGTTCCTCGGATACTTCCAGCTGGGTACTTCCACATTCCAGTTGTCCGATACCCCTACCACGTAAAAACATCCAAATGCTTCTTTTGTGCCATAACTATGCGGTTATTGCACTTTAAAGTGTGAACAATTTTACTTCTTTGTCACCATTCCTGAAATACCCCTCTCTCTTACACTCGTCATTGTGACGTACTATCCGCGCCCTCTGGTGGTTTCGTGTAATTTGCATATTCTTCTTCAAGATTTGTATGATAATTCTACAGGTGAAATTTTTATTTTAGATTTCAATTTCTGTGTGATTCTGTATTATCCTTAATTTATGGACATGAGTGTATATCATATATATACATATATTATTATCATATTACGCTTGCCATGAACTGATTTAAAGGTGACAAGTTGTCAGTCGCTTACATAGAACAGAGGGCACCATGAATAGGCGACTGATATATGCGCTCGGTTCCACAAGCTTCCGGTTCGTGTCCTGGCGTTGCCATGGATGTTTGTAGTAGTTTTAACCCTAATGTCTCGATCTAACATGATCGCAGAGTGTTGTGGGGGTATTTTTACTCGCATATCTATCATATCTTCAAACTACACGTGCCTCCTGGGTAGTGCTGAATGAGTAACAACGGTGCAGCCCTTATTTATGGCTTAAAGATAACTGCCTCTGCATTACCAGCTGCGTTAGATCAACAACAACACACATATATTTATATGCACTTGTGAGAACTTAGAGAGGTTCAATTTCTATATGGAGGACTTTTTGAGAGGTAACTGCTTCGCATTTGGGGTCCTACGAAAGAACACCCGGGATTCCATATAATTCCCTCTTGACTATTGATGTGAGATGTCTTATGCATATTGCCCCCAGTTGCCGTCGAGTCTCCTCGTTTCTGAAAAAAGCGACTACAAACTATATGTATATATATGTCCAAAATAGTTCCCAAAGAATCTTTGACTGTAGGCTCTTTGCTTGAGGCACTGACACTCAGAATTTCTTTCCAATGGATTCCCAGCCCACTGTGGAATTGTGGGCAACGAAAAAGCTGGATATGCTGGTTAAGAAAGGAACATTGATAGAGCAACGGATTAATAGACATATTTCATTTAATACGAATAAATTATTTATTAATTTGACTCTTTAAGAAATTCTTAAATATGATATGATTCAACGAGCTATATATAAATGAAGAATATTGGGGGGAAAGAGGAAACTATTCTCAGTTTTCCAAGAAAGACAGTTGTTTCAGCATTGAAATTGCTTTTATAGCTCTTCTATAGAACTGGAGTGGTGGATTCCCCCAAACTATGTACTGTGTGACTCTACTCGGCCTATGACTTTTGAACATTTAAATAATTGTAATGCACTTTACTCAGTATGGAGACATGGTCAAAGTATTGGAGAATCCGAGAACTAATGATTTAGGCGCCAATATTCGGCATTTGTAATATAAAAATATATTAAAATTAATGCTATCCTGGAATTAACATATTTAACAGTGGTATATAACATATTTTCATGAAGTAACTATATAAAAATACTTGTTAGGATGAAAAAATTCAAGTTAATTAAAAATATGTGCTAGTAATTTTTTTTTTTTTTATGTACATCCTATCGAACTCTAAAAAAAAAATTAAAAATATTTCTATTCTAATAAGATGATTGAATTAAGAGAATTTTTGGGACAATTTTTTTTTTGGAATTCTTAAAGAAACGTTTTAATTGTAAAAAAAGATACATTAAATGAAATACTCTTTTTTTTCCTGGTAAGTGAAGTTTAACTTTCATCAGAAATGTCCTTCTGGTATTATATTAAATATGATCAATTAAAAAACAAAAAATAAATAGACAACAAAATAGTTTTTTATTTTGCACCATGAACAGTAGATAGGATCCTCGAGGGAGAAGAATTGTGTTATTGCAGCTGTTTTTTGTCCTTCGAAAAAGAGACGCTGCAACAAATAATGATAAATCATCCAAGAACTGGATGGAGCTATCGCAAAGAATGGCATTTTTAGATGTTTTATTTCTTGCGCTTCAGTGGCACAGAGAGAAGAAAGCCGATTTTCGGTATTCCGATGGCTTGGTGCCAAATGCCTTTCTGCTAAAACTGTGTGACAGTGAAGTTGTTTTATGGAATTATGTTCCAATCTTTGCTCATCATATTTTCTAAACAGTAAACTGAAATTTACTTAAGTGGGGAAATGAAAGTACATTAATTAAAGTTTATTATGAGACTAAAAGTACATTAATAGCATTTTTTTGCGAATGTTGCATTATTTTGCTTGTGTTTTGATAAGTATTTCTCTTATAAATAAAACAACAATTCATCTAGAAATGATGACATTTTATAAATCCTATTCCTGTTTAGTAGATATGATGTAGTATCGTCTCACTTTATGTAAAACTGTATTAGATATGTCGTTAGTTTGGGTGTTCGAACTGGTTGTGGTCAAAAACGAGTCTAATAACCCATTTATTTTGACGCGCACAAGTACCACAATTACAGTTTTTTAAAAATAAACAATATTTAACATACAGCATGTATATTTAAAGAACATTTTCAATTTAGAAATGGAAGGATTTCACTTTTAGCTATTGAATGAGATTGTTGTTCAGCGCCAGTTGTGCCGCATGCCCCATCACGTGAGATTCTGATTGCCTACTGACGATTTCTTCTGGACAACGCAAGAGCCGCTTTTGTAGTGAGTAGGGGAACCACGGTTACGAGGAAACATGGTTGGCGGTGGAAACGCGTTTAGAAACATAAATATTCGTTTGACCTTATTTCCTAAACTTAAGGGTCTTTAAATGTTTTGCAATCCAAATTGGATTAATTTATTCACTTGTAGAATTTATCATAATAACTTCATAATCACTTGTAGAATTTAACAGCACTTAAATGCTCAATGTAAAGTTAATAAGATTCAATATAATGTGATGTTAAACCAAATTCGCTTATTTTTGGATTAAAAGAATTATTTCTTGTGGAAAGGTGAAATAGCTTTGAGCTACAGCCATGCACACTAACTAGGGCTATAGACAGTTAATCAGGTTAGCAAAATATTGAATTATATATTTTTCTGGCACTTTTTAGAGCGAGATACTAGTGAAATAGTTGCGAGAACTATAATATATGTGTTTTATTAATGATGTTCAATGTTTTATTGTATATTTCACCTTTCACAATATACACTAGTAGTCCCGATAGTGACAATATTGGCGCAATAGAAAAAAAGAGCTACTGTCGTAAATAAACAACAAATAAGAAGAAATCACTGTTAAACTGATCTCTAGATCAATCAGTAATATGTTTATTCAAATATTTTGCAAAATATTCACTGTTCAGTAGGATTTTAATGAATATCTTTCAAACACAAACAGTTTGACCATGCCACGCGCCTGCAGCAGCCTTCCCGGGCCTTACTGTGCTAGCACCCTGTCCATGGGATGATAAATCTAATTCAGAAATGAAAACAAACAATCAAATATGAAAAATATATATTCTTCTTTATTTCTTTTCGCTGTGATAATAAACTTGCAAGAGTAGAGGTAGTGGTTTGCTGGGATTGCTTCCATTTTTTGTCCTAAATGCAAATCATTTGCGATCGCTTCCTAGCGCATGTTTTCCTACGAGGTGATTTCGATAAAAACATGTGATTCGATTGAGGATATTTAAAGATGTCTCAAAAGACTAAGCGTTTTAAAGATTTCTATTGGCGCATAGAGTTTTATTCTCTATTTTTGTTGGCTTCCTAGCGTAGCTTGCGTAAAGGTTAATTTAGTCTAATAAATTTACTCAGTTATTTAGAAATCATACTATCTCGCATTACACTTTTATAACATAAGCTGAGACTTTGCGAAGTGAGAAAAGACCATTAAAGTCAAGTCGAGTACAGAGAAACATTGAGAAAGTAAATTTATCGATTAAATGTTAGCATATAAATCTGAAAAAAACAGCTTCAACAACAAATTAGGCCCAAATTTATTTTATTTTATGCGGAATTTTGAAATCAATATACATAACATCTTTCTTTGCATGGTTAAGAAGCTGAGTGTGATCATGAATTTGCAACTTGCAGAGACAGTGTTGCTTCAAGCTTTGAGGTATGGAAATGAATAAAGAAATGGGACCAGTGCATTTCCGCTGTTCAGATCAGAAAGAGTTAAAGCCATAAGAGTTATGATTTGTGTTCGAAAAGCTCCTCTAGGACACCTTCCTTCTGGTGAACAGTGTGTTCTCTTAATCTTTCCCATTTCGAAAATTTCTATTCACGAAAATAAAGAAACATAACTCTATGCTCTGTTTTTCTGAAAAAGCTACATGTGTAAAGGCCTATCTCCTTCAATAGAGCACACATCTCTAGTTTGTTTTGTCAAAAGTAGGATTTACCAGGTATGACATCTTTGCGATGTTTGGAATCACTTTCATAAATTAAAATGCTTATTTAGCTTTCTCAAACTAATTTTTAATTTTTAAGTCTCAAGCGGTCTTCGAGTCTCTTATTTATAAAGTAATTCTTGTAAAAAAGGAGACTGCATAGATCAATTGATAAGAATATATGTAATTTTTATCTATAGCATGGCTAGTTTTATTTTTATATATATAAGCCCATTACATAATTTTTTATTTTTGCATGTGCATGAAGAGTGGTGATCACCCACAGTAAGTCACCCTTGGCGGAGTCGGCCCTGAGTGATGGTTTATTATTTATATGCTGTCCAAATAGCATATACATTCACACTCTTTCCTGGGAATGGCACACCAAGAAACCATTTCTCACTAGCAAGAAAAATACTACACCATTTACTAGTATCTGCCACATTTGAACTTCCTAATACCGACATGATAATATGTTGTCATGTGATTATCAAATGTTTTGTGAGAAGAAACTGGTAGAATATATCCTTTTGCGGTTGAGAGCCTGATGCTGAGCGTTCAGCCTCTGTCTCACACTATGACATCTATCATTCATATGCTTTGAAATTTATGTTTCGTAATTTTAAACTGCAAAAGCATATGTTATGAGCTAGGCCAAGCTTTCCAGAGTCTTTAGAATCATTATGAATCTGTGGCTGCTGGTTTTGAGTGTCCTCTAAATCTACGGAGTACGTAAAATGTCGCTGATCATTCCGTTTTACCAGATCAACCTGTTCATTTCCTACTGCTTTTCCACAATCTTCAAATCCATATTATTTTCAAAGCAAAATGGAAATTTTGTTTTACCTGAAATGCGAAAAATTTTACTGAAAGATACACTAAATTAGAGACACACTGATCTCCTTTAGCTGAACATAATTGCTGAGATATACGAGAGAAAATTATCACAGTAATGCCCAGGAGTTGTATGTGACAGTAATACATCACCTCTAGGTAAGCTGTAGTGAAAAATTAGTGATCATTATCAGAGAGTGGAGATGACACAAAGATAATCATATATAAAAATATATTATAGTTAGCATTCAGGCACATGGTAGAAAGAATAGGGCAATATGTATAGGTAAAGCAAAAAGCATATTATAGTATGAAACAGTTATGTATTTTTCTATGCGTCAAATGAAGTTCGATAGAAACAAATTTACAGTCATTTCTTCACATTGCAAAATATGCTGAACAAAGATTTGAAGCATGTGGGTAAATTTTATAACTTGAATTCTTCATATGGCACAAGAGTTTAATACAGAAATCTTATTCAAATCAAATCAGCTGGGAGAAAATCGCCTAACAAACAATTCACGTCGTGTGAGGTTTTAATTATACCATCCATTTTCCGTCCAGGTCACATTTTTAGGTCAGTGCAAATTTTTACAGAAAGCGTTCTCAGATCTCATATATATAATGTTGATAGAAACATGACCAGCGGAAGCGTAAATTTCTTAGAGAAATAAAAAATTTGATTTCAATTTTCATTCAGTTAAGAAAATATATATACTTTCAAATATAATTTCTTCCAACTCAGTCCCTGATCAAAGCAATTATTTTTAGGCGTAGTAGCAGTTCTTTAAAAGCTTCTAAAAAGGCGTGAATAATTTTACTAAGCAGTGCACTGCAACTTAAAAACAGAATTACATCACAGCAGATTTTCACCTTTCACTTTTGTAATAATAAAATTACTGAATGTGTGAAAACGGTGCGGAATCAAAAAGCTCCAAATTTGCTTTGTTACACAGATCGGCACTACAAGTGACATAAAGAAGGAACGCATGGATTGCTAGTGACATATGCCGGACGAGATATAACTGAGATCGCGGCATGAGTTGCGCATTAAACCGCGTATTTGCATCCGTGAAGTCTTCGACGGAAAAAGTGACTTCCAAATCATTCAACAGTTGAGACCATCCACGACCAGCAGCGTCACTTACCAACTTGATGCGGATGGAAGCGTGGAAACTTTTTTGTTTTTCTCTCTCTCATGCCACACCAGTTTCCATCTTTCAAAGAGCTCTATCTTCAGTCTCAGGGTGAAGTCGTTGCCAGCGAGGTGAGTTCAACTTTTCCTACAGCATTTCTTGAAAAGTGGGTCATTTAATGTAATCACCCTGTATATATGTTTTAACTCTTTTGCGGCATAAATCCCAAAATAGTGCATGACTCTAACAATAATCACTGACTCGCAAAGCTTCAATTCTGAAACTTTGAAGAGATAAAGAAGTCAGTTCTAGGAAATTTCTTCCTTAAATAAAAGTCTCCGAGAACGCATCTTAAACAGACATCCTGATTCAAAAGTTTCCAGTTAATTTCCTAATCTGTGTTTGCTGCCCGAAGAACAAAGGCGTTAAATAAAATGAAGAGTCTGGTTTAAGGACCCGGCAGAGAGCTCCGCCCACGGGGAGCAGGACTCAATGGATTGCAAAGCGCACTCTCATTTTCCAACATTGTTCTGGAAATCCTTAACGTGAAATAATGGTGTGATGTAATCCACATTAGCGGAATTGGTTACCGGGGAATGTTTGGGAGGCGGGATTATG
>BPLR01017277.1:0-70705 GCA_021605095.1 Caerostris extrusa | reverse complement strand
ATTTGTTTGTAATAAAGGATTGTTAATTTATGTATAATTCAATTTGGCTAGCTAATTGTTAGTAACAACTTCTCAATCTGACGAGAGGTTAGGGTTCAAATCGATACCATGTGTGTACTCCTAATCCCAAAGGAAAAAATTCCTCCACTGGATAGTTAATTCTATTTTCCTTATTTTTTATTTCAAGTTGAGAAAATTGAACTGATGAGTAGCTTCTTGAAAGGATATCAAGAAAGATTGCATCTGCTGATGAATGAATTTTCTTTGCTCTTTGGGGATAAAATCAAACTGGTGTTATTGTTTGGATAGATATTGTTCTTTTTGTGGCTTATAATCTCATAATCTCATGCGCGACGCTGGTGAGCGTGGAGCGGAGGTTCAATCCATTGGCGGCTTTTCGTGTAGACACTGTTTCAAAAAGAGACTCTACGGCGTTTGTGATGTTTAGCACCTTGGCTCGTGAGCTGGACAAGCTGGTGGAATCTTCCAGGGTTTTCATTCATCCACATGCAAATGCAAGAATCGTTGCCCCGAAAAAGACCTCCCGGAAGGCCCTGTCCTTCTTCTTCAACATCAGGAAGCCAAATCAGGATTTCTATTTGAGGGCGCTCCATCACAACAGAAGCTTTCTTTCCCTCCTTCTATGAGACCACACGGGTTCTTGAACTTGTCTAGGTATTGCTGTCTAGCAAGTGGGGTAAGAAAGCAAACAAACATTTTTAATTTTGTAAATACATTTTATTTATGTCTCTTTTATTCTTTTCTCCTTTTTTGTATATTTTTATCTCCTCTTTTTAACACAATTTTATTATGAGTCTATTATTTCTTGGACACTTTGTTTATTCGGAAGGTATTCAAACATGAATAATTTGTGGCATATATTATTTTTCGTATATTTTGTATGTATAATTGTTGAATTTTATAATCAATTCCTATTCTATACGTCACTGCATGGAGTTTCCATTCTAACATGAGATGTACGAGTTATAATGATGAGAGGAAAACCAAAAGGTCAGCATGATATCGTCAAAACAATAATCTTATACTAATGAAAAGAAAATGAGTTTTTGGTCAATTAAGCATCTATTAATGATTATATTCTGGCATCAATGTCCGTAAGGACACATTAGGGTTTCTTAAATAATAAGATAATTTCTGTTTGGCATTGAGGATAAATATCCCTATGGGCAAGATAAGGTTTACTAAAATAAATATATAATAAAAGAGTTAATCGATATTAATAACGTACAATTATTGGAATATATATTAATGGCATTAATATTCATTTTATGGAGATAATTGTAACTATTTTTCTGTAATGTTTATGTTCATTATGTAAATACAATACTTGTCAATTGACAGAAAGTAAGAAGTTTTGTCAAACATTTTTTGTTGAATTTTGGATGCAAAATATTTTTTTCGCTACTTTTTCAACTGTTATATCGAAGTAAAGAACAAAAAACAAAATTCATTATCAATTATTTTTATTGAAGTATTGATAAAACCTGCTCTTTTTCATAACTGAGTGTCTTTTTATAGGTAGAAAATTGTTCTATTTTCATGGTAAAATTTTACAATTACAAAAAAATCCCAAATTTCTAAAGTACGCAATAAGTATTTATTTGTGTATTATTTACAAATTTGAAACTTTTAAGTTTCTGACTTTAGTGTCAATCGTAATCGATTTTACTAAATGAAAACGAGAGAACCTTCTCGCCGATTGCAGTTCTCTTGTCAGCAAACATATCAACAATGGATAGCATGTGATCATAAACCTTTGGTTAAAATGGTGGGAAAGACAAATGCATTACTTGTTAAGGATGAAAGTCAAATATATGCGCCACAAAGTTGTTTTGAGAGAAATAAGTAATAAAAAAAAATTTTTTTGATCAATTCCTATTTTTTTCCACTATATTGCAGAAAGTACTTTATAAATAAAGTTGAATTTTTCCTCTGACATTTTCCACATCTGACGCCCTCTATTGGTATATATATGCAACTTAAATCTAAAAAAAACAAAAGTTAATTAATTAAATTTAATTACTGAATTAATATTTGAAAAAACTGTATTAACATCAGTGTCATCCACTACAAGTTCACAAAAAATGTATTTGCACTTGAGTGGATGAGTAAAAAAAGTATTTTATTAATGATTGAAAATTTGAACAAGATATATATATATATATATATGGAGAGCGTAAGCTAATAGTAGGAATTGAAAAAGTATAATAGTTAGCGATACATTTTTAATTAATTTTTTTAATTAAATGCAATCTAAAATTTTAATTATTAAAAATTAAATTTTCTTTCATTGCAATTACAATCTCTCCAAAATGATATTTCGTTTCCTATGATGCCACTCTTTTGGAAATTTATTAAAACGCAACAGATGTATTATCTGATATTATTATTTTTTAAATTGCATGTCTTTTAGTAGATAAATGACAAAATTTCCATTAAATTCACTACATTTGCAATGCGTGGAAAGGCATAACATGCCATACAGTATCTATAAAATATGAAAAAACATATATAATTTATAAAAACATATATATATATATATATGATTAGATTGAAAAAAAAAAATTTTTTTTTTGAAAATAAACATATATGCCATAGGAAGTATATGCATTTATATATATGTCTAGAAAAGTTATAGTTACATGAAAATTATTATATCCATATAATTATAATATAGAGATAACAGAGATGTCACCTTTAATAAAATTTTTGTACTGTACGATGCAAGTCCCTTATGATTATAATAATAAAAACATTAATAATAATAATAAAAAGATGTTTTTCGAAGATACGAATAAATATGATAAATAAGAAAGGGAACTTCGGGATATAATCTTGATACACTTATTTATGTCTTTCTTAGACGCGAGACAAATTCTATCCTGGCTTTTCTGAAACGAATATGAATTTTTTTTTTTTTTTATGAAATATTCGCTCTCTGCGGACTTTTCAAAGGCGATGAATTATTTTGGAAGAACAAGAAATAAAAGTTTCATCATTTATTATACTATTCAAAGTGTAGAAATAAATATTTAATACATCTTGGTGTTATAAGAGAAGGTATGAAGGAATTAAATATAATACCATTTTTCAATTTCATAATGAAAAGTTGAAACATCATTAATTATTAAAATATAAAAGGAATTATTATAAATATATCACTTCTCAATGAATAATTATAAATATATCACATATCAATGGCTGATATGTAGGAAATTCAACGTTACCTAGGAGATGAACTCTCTGAGTTCACAATTCCAGAGCCCAGCGTGCTATCCATTAAGTCACCCCAGCCCCAAAAATAAAAGTAATGAAATATATATATGTATATATATATATAAATAGAGAGAGATATAAAATAACATATTTTTGTAATTAACATATTTTTTTTTTTTGTATTTTTTTTATTGGTTCAGTTTACTCTTTTAAGAGGAGAGGGAATGGGTAATTTTTTTTTCTAAATAGGGGGGCTTTAATAAAAATAAATTTGGGAATCAGAATAAGAACTATCGATACGTATAACAGATTTAACAGAAAGGAAATTAAAAAAATTCCAGTACTAATAACATTATTTCTACATCCTTATTTGCAAATTTTTATTAATATTGAGAACTAACTTTCTTTTTAATTTGAGGGAGGATAAATTCTTTATAAACATTAATTATCTTCATCACAGGTGTACAACCTAGATAAGATTATTAATATTATTGCTTTTCCTTTCAAATGTAATAGGTAAATAATAAAAATGGGCCCTGATGGCCCAGTGACTGGAGATCTGGCACTCGGTGACACAGGGTTTGAGTCCCGGCGGTACCATGGATGCTTATAGTGGTTCGGAATTCACTTTTCACCGTAGTCCCTGTCTAATATGACTGATGGGTTTACACCCCTAAGCAGTAAGAAGAAAACATATCATCGTTTCGAATCTGCCAGTAGGCAGACGACATTGGCCCACCGTGGAACTATTGTGCCATTGAAGAAGAAGGAGAAATAATACAAATACAAATTACATTTTTTTTTTTTTTTTAACAAACATAACTTCTCTCCTCTTTTTCTGCACAGCATTTGCATAAAGAATCCGGAGCCCATTTGTTGCGTGCCATCGAAAAGGAATGCGTAATGAATAATTGAATCGCACGAGCACAAGAAGCCACGCAATCTCATTAGGAAAGATAAACAATCTGTCATCTCGGGTAGTGGATCTAAATTAATAATCTTCGGCAGAGGAAGATCCTTAACTAACCCGAGTCGGAACAGCAGAGGGACTCACCAATTTGAATTCGCATCTTCTTCAGAAGAAAGAACGTAATTTGGATTCGACTCGAAACAGATCAATGGAGCATTACTGGAAGAATTCATCGTGTATTTTCGTTTTAGTGAAAGAACCACAACTTTATTTATCTTCATTTCTTGTAGTTTAATATGAAACGGGTTATGAATTTATGTGATGTAACTCACTAAGTTTAAAATGTAAAATTATTGTTTACCAACAACTAATGTGCTAACGCTTGACTCCTCACATTAACTATCTCAGGGATAAATTTAATAGATGCATTCGTGTACTGTATCCACTCATTTGTAGGAATTCTACTATGTCCTTGGAAAATAAAAAGCTCATTTATCTTGCTTGCGCATCCAATACTTGCATATGCGAGTCCTATTTGGGGATCTACTGCTCCGTCGAATTTCGAGATCATACAAAGACTTGAAAATAAAATCCTACGTATGATTACAAATTCGCATTGGTTTTCCGAAATGAGGATATCAGGCATGCACTTTCCCTCCCAAGTTTTAAACAATTTGTGTATAAAACTGCAAAAAAAAATTTTATAATTCCATTCCAAATATTAATAATTCCGTTTTGAATGATCTAAACAACTATGTTTACGACATTTCTGATTTTAAAAATCGCAAAAGACCTCGCGCTGTTCTGAATATTATTCATTAACATTCCGATATCCTCCTTTCGAATTACCATGCAGTTTCTCCACTGAGTCACAATTTCCTCTCCAATCGTTATTGTTTATTTCTATTGTTTATCTTTTTTAATACCTACTTGAAATTATAATAATTATTAAAAAAAGAATTATATATGCAGATTTTTTTTATTATTATTATTATTATTATTATTTTAATTTTTTATTTATTTTTTAATTAATTAATATAAATTTTGAATAATTAATTTTTAATAAATTAATAATATACTTATATTGCTTTTTTCTATCTAATCAATGGGCTTAAAGTTTAAGAAATTTCCTTCACTCACAAAGCAGGAGAGAGAGGTTGCTAAGCAACCAAGGTTCTCCATTAATCTAGCAAATCGTCAAATCGTCGTCTAACGCTTGAGGATTTTTCAATTAAAATATTTTATAGTAAAAAAAAGACAGAATAAATAAAATTGAAAAATCGATTAATTCTGCAGAAAAAAAACTATAAAACAAAAAATTATTTGTTGTTTCTATTTATTTTTTAACAGAATATTTCATTTATAAAAATAAATTAAGTTTATAGAAGTGTATTGAAATATAAATTATTCATGCGTATAATTAAAAAATATATATTTATTAACTAAAATTTGTCTGATAAATTGTATTATCACGTACAATCAAGATTATTGTGTCTAAAAATTATATTTATTAGGTTGCATATATTAACATAATTAATTGAATGAACAATTATACTTTTGTGAAAATTTTGTTACCGAGACAATATTAAATAAGAATATTTAAATCTTCAATTACATATATTTTAAATCTTATGCAAAATAAAGAAATGTATATTTACGTATTCTTAAATATCTAAAGAATTTTAGGCATTCTATTATCTAGAATAACCGAGTAATATCAATAATAATGAAACCTTTATTTGAGAATTGTATCTGTATTTCATTTACATGTATAATTCCAAAAATTTTAGAATGTAATTTAGCTTACTGATTGTTGACATTTCATAAAATTTAAATAGTTTTTATGCAAAATGGTTATAATTCAAGATGAAGTTCACGAGTTACATTTAAAATGCATTCCAAAAAATATTCCAGTTAAAATTGACCCACAATTTTAAATATAATTTGCTTCAATTCTACAATCAAATTCCGCTTAAAACCTATGAATAACTTTTTATTCAATAAATTAACAGAATAAAAATATTATAATATATTTAATAGATTTGTTATTTTATATTGTTGCATTAGATATTTAGCAATGCCTACACGATTCTCGAATATCTGAAATAAAATCAGAAAATCTTAGAAATTACTCTAAGATTTGTATAATTTTCAGCTGAAGATTATCTGCATAAATGGATGTAACAAATTAAATATTCATTCGTTTGTTCACATCGGCAACCCGGTACACCTGCGATTAGGGTTTATTTTCAATGAAGCGATTAAACCTCAAATTCCAGTTCTGATTCGGTCTCATTTAATTGTCTCGGGCAAATTCGGCTGACACTATTGGCTAAGACAGCTGACAAGGAATCATTCCCCAACAACTGCGACCCTTCCATGTTGTGACAGCGCTGTGTGTATTTTTAATTAGCTGCAAAATATCGATAACTTCCTCGTGATAGAGTGCCACCAACCTCGTTTTATCTGGCGTTGCTCTGCAATCTGCAGATAAGGAGAGCACAGTTGTAGGGCTGAATATTCCCTTTCCTTTCCTTTATTTTCCATTCCTTCCCTGAATATTTCCTTGTTCATATAATAATTATGAAATACGGAAATGTAATGATCACATTTTATAAAGGATAAAAATTACTTTCTTTAATAAAGTAAAAATTTAGGATGTAATGTAAACAACAATTCAGTCAAAAACAACAATTCACTTCAAACACAACAAATCAGTACTCAAAACATATAATTTAAAAAAAAAAGATATTTTTAATATGGTTTCTTGATTATTCCATATTATTCCGTTCGAATTGTTATTGCTTGAATGGCAACCTGTCTATATTTTTATGTTTTAAAATATTCTGCAACACTTTTATAAGGATTGCTATAAGTCTTCCAAATATTCTTTCTTTGATTTTTTTTTTATTTCCAATGGCAAGTTTACAGGACAATAAATAAAAAAAACAAAAAACAAGATCGAAACAAATGACATCAGTTAATCCATCCACTTAAGTCTGTCAATACAACAACGCTTCCATAAAGAAACAGGAGGCAGTGCAGAACAGGAAGCAAGATGAGACATGTCTATTTCTTCCTGGTTATTACACAAGAGACAGAGAGGGTTAGTAGTCCATTTAATACTGTGAAGGAACTTTCAGAGACAATTTGGATCACAGAAAAGCCACATCAATGCCACCGATCAATGCCACCATCAAAGCCACATCAATGCCACCGCCAGGGATATCATGATCTTATTAGGGCTTGTAACTATTTCTAGAGGCAACATCCTTAAAAAAGGAACACCAAAGGGCCTTTTTAATTATCTTCTCTGTTTTGGGACATTCCACTGCCGAACTCAAAAGAAACTCATACCGACAGCAGGCTGAAGGCTGTGTCTATAGATCATTTTGCCGTATCAAACGTTACCCGGAGTACATCTCGAGAAGGTAGATCTACGTTATACTCATTCTTTGAATATTATTCTAATATAATTTCCCTTTATTCAATTTTGTATCATTTCATTCCGAATACTTTTTGAACAGAAAAAAATCTAATTTTTTTAATTTTTCCCTTTAAATGATATATGTAAAGTGTTATAACAAGTCTTATGGCATTAACATATGTATTTTCAATATCAGATTCCTAAAATTCATCGATATGTTGCCAAATTTGATTAGTGGTGATTCATCACTACCATGGTGGGGCGACATTATCTTTTGAGATGTATAATGCCTTTCGAAAGGACATTTTGGTAGTTTTCCTATATGTAAAACTATTAAATATTCCCTGTAAATGATATCATTGACATACCACTGTTGTGATTCCTTATCAAAGTCGGCAAATTTTCTGGCCATATATATCTATATATGATGAAAATATTTTATTAATGTTATTCTTATTCCTCATTTTTTTAAATGCCTAATAATGCAATGATAGAACTAAAAATATCACTAGTCAATTTCCTTTTTTTTTAATTCTTTAGAAAACTTTTACCAAAATAAATTGCATTTCTATTTTTAATATCTTAAATGAAGATCAAAATTTAATTAAAACTCTATCAACATTATTCATTTGATTAAAAAAATTAACATTTTATGTAAATTAGTCCCTTGGTTATAATACTTCGTTAGGCGTTTCAGTCATTTATTGCAAATCTTTTTTAGGAAGGACTTAATTCCTTTACGAAACTTAAAAATAATCAAAATATAAAATCAAAATTGTTTTAGAGTAAACTATAATTCAATTAGGCGTTTCGTATAAATTAAGCAATACAACATAAAATTAGGAAACTTTCTTTCCAAAAAAAAATTGTTTTTAAAGTGAGAATTCAAAAATGAAAAGAGCTGCTGGAAATTAGTTATTCAAAGATTATTTTCGTAGACTGATGTGTAATTTATGTATTGAGGTTATTTTTTAAAAGAAAAACTAAACATTAAAATCTAAAGATAGACGCTTATAACACATTAGAGTACCATAAAAAAGTAAACACACAATATGTACGACAAAAGAGGTTTTTTTCATTTTACTTAATGTATAATCTAATTCACTGACGCTTTTAGGCTGCAACTTGTGAATCCACAATCCACGAAAACTTTCGTAAGCAACTGGTAGTTATTATACTACGAGTATAATAACTACGAGGTTATACTAATATAATTATAATATAATTATAACTAATTATGCTATACTAACAAACGTCATAGGTAGGTTCTGGGTTGGCGTCATTCGTTATCCTGAAGGTATTGTGGCTATCATATCCTTTAAAAGTAATTAATCGACTGTCCGTGCTACAGATTAAACTATTGGCTAGTGATCTGGCCTTTGGTACCACACTGACATAAGGTTCACATCCTTCCATGGATGTTTGTTAGTGGTTCGAAATTCACATTAAACAGTAGAAGTGAATTGAGACGACAAGGATGTATGGCACAGTCTTTGATTGTCATATTGGAGAAAATTTAAAAATTCCAACAAGACAATCTGGATGTCAATGCGAGATATTCTGTAAAAGTTTCCACGGAGTTCGGGTTTGTCGCACTAGGTCAATTTTTGCGCACCTTAGGCTAATTAGACAACACTTTAGGCTAATTGGATCTACTGTTAAATGTGAATTTTGAACCACTAAGAAACATCCATGCAAGGATTTGAGCCTGATGTCAGTGTGGTAATAAAGACCAGAGCACTAGTCGATAGGCCATCATGCGTATTAGTTATTAAAACAGAGATTGCAGCACACAACAAAAATATGGATCGAATCTTCGACATTTTGCATATTCTATCACTGGATAAGGAATAAGGTCTTAAAAAAGATTGGTAATAAAAATTGCTTCTTTGAAATTTAAAAGAAATCTTAGCCTGTTTAGTTCTTATAACGTCGATATTTAACTTCTTTAGACGCTAATGGATTTTTCTGAAGAAAAAAACACGTTATTTAAGGACCATAGACTTGCTATAAGTGATTTAACATCCTACTTTTCTGCCTCCTATCTTGATACATACTCTTCCTGCCTATCTCAACCACTGATTAATGCACAGTTAAGACAAAACCATCTGCTCCCTATTTTTCTAGGCACAAATAGCTTCATAAATAAAGGTGTAGAAAACAAAAACAAATGCCAACAGTATTAAATACCTTTGGTTTCCGAACCCAGAACACAAAGAAAATAAATTTATTTTTTATTGCAGGTGATTTTTTTCCACCCGCTTAATTGTTTCTTTAATACTTTTCAAAGCAGAAACGGCCGCGTTTCTTCTTTCTTGGCTTGTCGCCAGTAAAAATGACCACCAAAAATGTGTTTCATTTCAAAGCGGGGAGCGTTATTTCGCCCATTATTTCATGCCCAGGTGATTTTTGTCAGTTCCGATTAAGGTCGTTTTTGCCACTTGGTTTTCAGTAGGCGGAACGCTGGAGAATACGTTGTTTTTTTTTATGCTTCAAACTACACGAAATTCCAACTATCTTTGGAGGAGAAGAAAGAAAAATATTTTCAAGGAGACATTTTCCGTGCTGCCCAAAATGTAATTTATGGATAAATAAATAACATTTTGTTTCACAGTTCGGAAGATTTATAAACTCTAAAATAGCAACAAAAAATTGAGATTATTTTTTTTCATAATTCTAACACATTGATTATAAGTTTTGAATTTAGGACTAAAAATATTGAATATTTTCAAGACGCATAGAAAAGTAAAATAAATAAAAATGTAAAAATACACATAAATGTAATACTTTTTTATTTTTAAATTTACTCTAACTGCAAAAAACATTGAAATTCGTTTTATTGTATTTATTAAACTCCTTTAGCAAGGAAAAGGTAGATCTCAACATATCAAAGTTCATAAAATTTAATACTATAAATTCGTTTCTAATAACATAATATATGCGAAGTAATAATATTATAATAATACTAATGCAGATATGCAATCGATGTATCTATGAGGGAAGAAGAGGTGATAAGAAATCATGCCAGTTACCACATGAGTATTAGTTATTAAAACACAGATTGCAACACACGACAAGAGTTTGGATAGAATCTTTGACGTTTTGCATAATCTATCACTGGATAATGAATAAGGTCTTAAAAATATTCGTAATAAAAAAATTTCTTCTTTGAAATTTAAAACGAAATCTTTGCCTGCTTAGTGCTTATAACTCCGATATTTAACTTCTTTAAAAGCTAATGGATTTTTCTGAAGAAAAAAAAAACACGTTATTTAAGGACCATAGTCTCCTACAATTGATTTAACATCCTACTTTTCTGCTTCCTGTCTTGTTTCATACTTCTTCTACACATCTCATCCCCTGATTAATACACAGTAGAGACAAAACCATCCGCTCCCTATTTTTCCAGGCACTAATGACTTCATAAATAAAGGTGTAAAAACAAAAAACAAATGCCAACAGTATTAAATACCTTTGGCTTCCGAACCCAGAACACAAAGAAAATAAATTTATTTTTATCGCAGGGGATTTTTTTTTCCCACCGCTTAATTGTTTCTTTAATACTTTTCAACGCAGAAACGGGCGCGTTTCTTCTTTCTTGGCTTGTCGCCAGTAAAAATGGCCACCAAAAATGTGTTTCATTTCTAAGCGGGGAGCGTTATTTCGCCCATTATTTCACGCCCAGGTGATTTTTGTCAGTTCCGATTAAGGCCGCTTTTTTTGCCACTTGGTTTTCAGCAGCCAGAACAACACCTGAAGTACTTTTTGATGCATCCAAACCACACAAAATTCCAACTATCTTTGGAGGAGAAGAGAGAAAAACATTTTTAGTCAAGGGAGACATTTTCCGAGCTGCACAAATGTAATTTATGCATAAATAAATAACATTTTGTTTCATTCGGAAGATTTATAAACTCTAAAATAACAACAGAAATTTGAGATTTTTATAGAAAATGTTAAGGCATTAATAATTTTTTTTTTGGTTCAGGGCTAAAAATGTTGAATATTTTCAAAATGTATTGGAAAGTAAAATAAATGAAAAATAAAATTTCTGAGAGTATTGGCAAGTAAATATACAATTTTTTTTTTTTTTTAAATTACTCAAAGAAAAATATTAAAATCCGTCTTATAATTATTATTAAACGTTAGCATAGAGAAGGTAGATATCAACATAACAAAGTACATAAAATTTAATATTATATACTTATATGTTCTTTAATACTAATATAATGTTAGTATATATGTGCAATCATAATATTATAATAATACTGTTTTGTTGTTGTTGTTTCTTGTCCCACTTGGCTGGCCAAGCCCATGAGCCCATACGTACTCATGATTGAAGGGGAAGGAAGCAGCTTCTGTTGTGATAGAGCACCCCGTAGGTAGAAGCCTGACTTTGGCTCCGTGACGCTCCTACAGTCATAAGAGACCGGGACCTAAGGCTTAAAGTGGTTTCCGAACCACTACAAACTTCCATGGCACCGCCGGGATTCGAACCCGAAACCTGTGGTACCGAGTGCCAGAGCGCTAGACACTCGGCCATTCAGGTCCCAAATTTGTGAATGTCAACGGCACGCGGTGTTCCCAGGTGGTCACCCACCCAAGTACTGACCGCGCCCAACGATGCTTGACTTCGGTGATCTAACGAGAACCGGTATATTCAGCATGGTATGGCCGTTGACGTAATAATACTAATACAGATATGCAATCGATGGATCTAAGAGGAACAAAGAGACGATAAGAATGATGGGGATGATGATGAATGCCGGACGTAAGGTGAACGAATGACATAATAATGTCTCCTCAGATGAATCGTGACTGTGTCTGTAACACCGCAATGGTTCTTTCTGAGTTTAACGATAATATGGAGATGTATACATGGCTCTTGACTATGCATGACATAATGGTCCTTTCCTTGCTTAGAGTTTGGGTGGTATTGTATTTTATTACCGGTACCCTCCTAATATGTACTGCTAATACCTTGAACAGCCAGCTGTATATTTCTGAGGTTTCTCAACCTGCTGTCTTAATTTACTTCCAAAGCTTATTTATGATTATATATATAAACAAGATAATGAGAGACCGCACATCGCACGAGATTTGCAATGCTTAACCATTTGCTGCCTGGCCTGCCCATTCTCCCAATCTAACACCCATTGAACAAGTCTGGTTAATGAATCGACTGTTCCGGCATTACCACTCTTCCAACACCATTTCAAATTTGATAGTGTGAAAGCAGCATGGAATGAGATAACATATGGAACACATCCAAAGCCTCTTTTATTTAATGCCCAGGGGTGTAGAAGCAGTTATTGTCAGACATGGTGACTTCACAAATTACTCATTTATTTATATTTCTCATCTTATTTTCAACTGTATTTTCAATAATTTCCTTTTGTACTTTTCTCTGTTTATTTAACGAAGGTGGCTTTGGTATTGCCATTCTGGATGTTGCATTTTGGACGAACATTAGTATATTTTATTTTTATTATAATAATCTTGAATTTGAATATAAGTATTGAAGTATAGAATTATTTATAGTAAATATTAAAGTTATTTGTTTTAATCGTGAAGATAGTTATTAAAGTATCTTAAATTCGATAAATGAATCAAAAATTTAAAATTAATCAAAACTCGAACATGAGTTGATTGAATACAAAAAAATAAAATATTAAAAAAATTCATAAAATATAAAAAAAAGCAACCCAAATCAGTAATGATTATCAACGAATAGTTGTACAACTTCAAAATCACTCAGTCATACAATGACATTTTCTCTCATCTCATTTTTTCACAAAATATTGAAGGTTTTTAATATATTTTTCCATTTGCTTATTTTTACTGTGTCTTTGTAATAAGTTATTTTTGACGGTTATGCTGTCTAATATATTCATCTGGCATGACACTGACATGTTTGTTAGGGCTCCATTTTTGACGCACGAGTTCAAATACAGAAATGAAATACATGGATCCATTTCATTTAAACATCAAAACTTTATTTATTTAAAACACCACTAAAGGGGCTTAAATACAGACACAATTAATTACTTTTCAGGGTTAAAGAAGCGTTGTCAGAACATGACCTATGAAATGAAATTAATTTCGGTAATGAAAACCTCCAAAGCTGCTTCTCTATCGTGATGCCGAGAGGAGGATAACAATGGCTATGATTGATTATTTTGTCGATATCAAATAGAACGAAGCCCACGCAAAAATAAATAAATTAATCCCAGCTGCCAAACTATTTGTTATGGAAAGATAATAGCAGCAAAATGGCGACCGTGGAAAAGGCTTAAAACTAGATAATTAGTTCGTAGTGCTCGCCAGGGAGTAAAAACTAGCAAACAATCGTATTGATTCCGGTTCTGTTTATTTATTATCATTTATTTTTTTTTTTTGTTCTTGCTGGCTGTTGTTCGCACATTTACCCTTCCCTTGTATGGAGGAGAATAAATGGAACATCTGACAAAAAAAAAAAGAAATACAATTGTTTATCCTGAATGGCTATTATGTTGAGCAAGTTTGAATAGAGGATACTGACAAATGCAATTATTTCAGTTTTAAAACAGAATATAGAAATTCTTTTGATCTAATTGTTGAATTGCTAATAATTGAATCCTGTCAACAAAATAATTAATTTTTATTTCCTTTTTTTTTTTTTAATACAAGTGCTACAAAGAGTATTCCTCCCTAAAGAATGTTACATAATTGCAGTTGTAGCACATAAGTATATAAGGCAGTAATAGCTTTAACATAAGCATAGTTTATATCTTAATTGACTATACATATACATATATATATATATATACTAGAAGACCCGGCCACGCGTTGCTGTGGCTTTCTTGTATTTCGTTCAATTATTAGATACTATAATTGGTATTGTTAAGGAAGTGATTGGTAAAGAATGATGAAAAGATCAAATTAAGTTTCAACGAATAGAAAATGTTTAATTTTTATTAATTTAATGAATGAGGTAGATAATGTTGATTTTTAAGACTGTTTTATAATTATTTTACGTAATATAATTTTTAATAATCATTACTTTCATTTAACTAAAAAAGGAACAATATTTCTTGTTAGTCTGTCTTTCGTCGAAATAAATAAATTCGATGGTTTTCGAACACGTGAGCATGCAACATACAGCTGCCCATGGGAGAAACACGGATTCTGAGGTTAGATTTTTTTGGTGGTCGTTTACTGAAAATGATAATTGAAAAATACAATACAATTAAAATAAAATCGGGATATAATAAGAAAAGACTTTAAAAAAAATTCACAATAAAATACAAATGCAAACGATCGTTTAAGGTACACGAACACCTTCGAAAGAATGTTTTTGAAATTTTTTATTTTTGTACACATTTTTGGATTGAATGTATCTAAAAAATAAAGATTACACAGAAAAAAATTTCATTATTATTTTTTTTAAATTTTTATAAGCTAAAATAAGGGTAAAAATGGCCAAAATTTATACTTTTACAAAACCTGAAATCAAATCAATATTTTTTAAATTTCTAAGTTTGTATTTGTTTGTACTAACATTTTACACTGAATAGACCTCTGGTAAATTTATATCTTTATTATTTTGTGCTAGTTTAAATGCTGTCGACACAAAAATTCTTCCAAAATTTGCATGTAATTCCAAGTTTAATAATTGAAATAAAAATATTTATGTAGCTATAATCATTTCAGAGGTCTATTCCCTGTAAATATTTATGAAAAACATAAATACAAAGTTTTGTAGCATTTGGATCAAAATTACTTGTGTTATGGTGTTTCACATGAAAACAAAAAGCATAAAAATTCATTCTGAGAAAAAGCTAAAAACAACTTTTACTTAGATATATTACTTTTAAAAATGTTGTAAATATATTATAATGCCATTGAATTATCAAGTTCATAGTCTTATTTATTAAAAAATATAGTTTTGTTTTTCCTTAAAGCTGTAAATATTTTCTGAGCTTTGTTTTGAAAAAGTTAAAATTTGCTCGACAAACTTTTTTTTTTTACAACTTCCTGCTATTTGCAAAGGCTTTTTAATGACCTGAATTTAAAATATTTAGCCTTTGCAAGTGTTTTGATTAAATATATTCAAAACCTTTGAATTTCACATAAAAATATCAACTTTAACTATTCTTTATACAATTTATTCTTTAAAATATGGATAAACATTGCAAAAATGTGATATTGTTGCAAAATTTTATAATTCAAAAATAAATAAAACATGAATAGTTTTTTCCTTTGCAAGTATTTTTATGCTGGGAATATCCTTATGTAGGTAATATACTGTTTTCAAATTTATATCTCAATTATTTATACATTTTTGTATGCTTAAAGTTTGTCGACACAAACTTTTTTTTTTTACAAATTTACAAAAATTCTTAGTTTAAAAACTAAAATAAAAATAATTTATGAATTTAGGTTAATTTCCATGTTCTATTCCTTTCATACATTTAAAGAAAACTTTTACATGAAGTTTCAAAGCATTTAGAACAGAAATATTTTTATTGTGATGTTTTGAATGAATACAAAATGCATAAAAATTCAAATAAGAAATAATTAAAACCAACTTTTAAATATAAATAAAAACAAATGTACATACATAAAAATGTTATTGAGCTTTAAATTCTCCTTTATTAATATAAACACTTATTTATTTGTTTTGTTTTCTTTAAATAACTTCCAATTTAAAAGTACCATTTATCAATTTTTCTTCGACAACATTCAAATCACTCAAATTTATAACTCAAATTCTTTGTTTTTCAAATAACAAAAGTTTTTCAAATAAAATGTCCTTGATTTTCAACTTGCAACTATTATAATACCTTTTATAAAATTTTAATGTTATCATTATATCAAATAATTGCAGAGTTTACTTCATTTTCCCACTTTTCAAAAAATCCTTAAAATTCATCTTTCTTTAAAATTATATTGTCTATATTATATTATCTTGTTAGATCACATTTCATTTTAGAATTCTTAATCAAATACAACACATGTTGACAAACTTTAAGCATAGAAAAGTTCAATGTTTTGATTCACAACTTTTCATTCAATATATTTTATTCCAATTCAAACTTAGAAAATGTGTTTTTTTCTTCTTCACCAAAAATGTTTTATTGTTTTATGATGAAAGAAATCACAAAACAAATGGAAAAGTTAATGAGCTTTAAATTTTCCTTTATTAATATAAACACTTATTTACTTGTTTTGTTTTCTTTAAATAACTTCCTATTTAAAGTGCCATTTATCAATTTTCTTCGACAATATTTAAATCACTCAAATCTATAACTCAAATTTTTGTTTTCCAAATAACAAAAGTTTTTAAAATAAAATGTCCTTGATTTTCAACTTGCAACTATTATAATACCTTTTATAAAATTTTAATGTTATCATTATATCAAATAATTGCAGAGTTTACTTCATTTTCCCACTTTTCAAAAATCCATAAAATTCTTCCTCTTTCTTTAAAATTATATTGTCTATATTATATTATCTTGTTAGATCACATTTCATTTTAGAATTCTTAATCAAATACAACACATGTTGACAAACTTTAAGCATAGAAAAGTTCAATGTTTTGATTCACAACTTTTCATTCAATATATTTTATTCCAATTCAAATTCAAACTTAGAAAATAAAAATATTGATAATCAAATCAGGTAATACTTACATACATTTGATTTATTTCTCATAGAAATAATATAAATTTCATACAATATAATTTTCACAAAATTTAAAGTAGTACATAAAACAATAATATTCAGAACATGAGAATTTTACGGTTATGTAGTACAGGCATCGAGACACGGCGCCATCCTTTTATTGTGGTACATCTTTCGTCTGTGGTGGAAACAAAACTTTTTACTCCAACGATGAAGTTAGTGTAAATAAGAATTCTGCAATTAATTATCGAAATAGCAATAAAATAGTCATTATATTGTTCGAAAAATGAAGCTACGAATTCCTCTAATTGCAGTATTGCAACCCTAAGGAAATTGGCGAAAATTCAGGGTTGCAAGATTGGCGCCTTCCTCAATGGTAGATTTTAAGCGATTGTTGCCACTACATTGGTTTGCCAAAGAAATTTTAAAAAATATTTAGGGGTGGGCCACCCTTGTCACTTAGGGGTTTAAAAAATAGATTACGACCGATTCGCAGACCTACCAAATATACACAAAAATTTTCATAAGAATCGGTCGAGCTGTTTCGGAGGAGTTTGGCAACAAACACTGTGACACGAGAATTTTATATATTAGATATATATATACGACCACCTATTAAGAGGAAAGGTGAAAGGTCATGCTTTTAAAAGTGTAAACGGTCTGATCGATTACTTGTTAGGGATGATAATCAGTCATACGCGGTGCAAAACAGTTTTAAAAGAAAAAAATAATAGATTTTATAGAAATTTTCGATATTATAGAATTTTAAATTTTAGTTCTCAAAATTTAAATTATCTTTGTAAATAAAATCTTTAAAGCCCTTCTGAATTTAACTCTCTCTCCATAAACTTGCATTTATTTATACATATATATATATATATATATATATATATATATATATATAAATTAATATCGACTTGAAGGAAGGAATACAATTATACTTGGTAAATTGAAAACATTTGTATGTCTGTAGTATTGAATCTCAAACGAATAAGTTGATAATTACCACGATGAACTAGTCAAAGGTCTAATAGAAGAAGAAAATGTCAAATTTTTTTAATTTACAAAGGTCCAATACTAAGTGATTTCGTTTCAAAGAAGTACTAAAGTATAATGATATTGTTGTAAATGCTATATTGATATTGTTGTTGTAAACAGATTGACAGTTACACATCTGTTTTTTATCCGCATAAATATAATAGAGTCGGCGTTGTTCAAGATGTCCCTATTATCAACATTTTCATCCACATTCTGCCAGCATATTTTGGAACACACCAACCCCTTCTTTCCCTTTCAGTCTAAAGAAATATTCTGGCAAATGGACGTATGGAGTTAGATTCGAGTACAGATTCGGAATTTTACACTTCAACCTTCCAAAACACTATCTACTAGAGAACTGCTGGCTTTGGTGAATAATAGTGCCGTATAGAAGTGTGTACTCATTCTCTCATTCTAAGATGGTTAATAAATTTATAAAATTATAAGACAAAAGCGAAGACGTGCCCTCAATATGACGCTGCATTCCTTGCATTTAAAAAAACGCAATACAATTTATTTTGTTAGTACAATTATAACATTCTACTTCGCACTGTATTTACTGGTGAATACTACAAACATATGCACATATAATGAGATTTATGTATGATGTCTTATCAAATATAATCTAGCAAATATGACTACCAAATATGATCCAGCTTAGACTGGGATCCGTAAAATTGTATCATTTTTAAAAACATTTAAAAATTTGATTTTTAATTATTTATTATTATTTTTCTTTAAATTTTCTTAAACTAAACTAAGAAAAATATTAGTAAAGAATTGAAAAAAATTTGCTCCCCGTTATAAGATTAAATAAGGTCCTCATTCAAAACGATAGAAATATAATCCATTGCTAATACTGTTGGTGACATTTTAAAATCATTTGTGATTGCAATATCAGTATGACAATAACTTAAAATTATAACTGAATAAATAAATCATTGAATTAAAATAAAATACATAAGCAGATAAAAATATATATTAAAGCCCCTTTCTTCAAGATTACCCTAATATAATTATTATATTAATCTTTAATACTAAAAATGTATCTCACTAGTTAATATATGAAAACTTAATATATAAAATACGTTTTCCTAGAAAATTTAATATATGAGTAATATTTTATCATAAGTAACAATTGATATTGCTTTTAATTTAATAATGAGCATATCTTGGATGCAATTCTAATTGTATCCAATTTATACTAAATTTTGGTGCACATAAATATTTAATTTATTCCGTTATTGTAAAATAAAATAATGAATAAAATTAAAAGAATTTAAAATGTAAAAAGTGAGCATATATAAGAGCAACGTTTGTAAAAAAATCCATTAAAAATACAATATAAAATTCAAAAAATGCATTAATTTTAAAATTCCGAAGACGACAAATTTCAAGTCTCTTTACAAGCACATAAAAATATAGCAAATCTTAATATCTCACTCAAATATTTTCACAGTATTTATTAGATTTTAATAATTCAAAGCAAATGATTTTCAGACAATTAAATTCACCGAAGCATTATTTTTTCGTTATTTCTAATTCGTTATAAAAAATTATGATTATTTTTAAGTAAAAACAACTGCTAAACTCTTACCTAAATTTCTGTTGTGCGTATATAAAAAAAATATTAAATTCTAAGAAGAGGTACAGGATCTCTCAGTGTTTTAGTTTTTAAATTACTCAGAAATGATTTTCTATTTTTTTTAAACAAAGAAATTATCTTAATTTTCATATTATTTTCTGAATATTAAACAAATACTGATGTAAGACGTCGATTCTGGAATCAATAAATTGAAATATCAATTTTAAATGGAAAATTAAAGTTTTTATTTAATTAAAGGATAATTGATATGAAATACGGAGTCCTGTGGACTTTTTGAGTTAAAAACCCATATAACAAAAAACTCTCGCTTTATAATATACTGATTGATATGATCTAGCAGTGCTGAGCTTTGGAGAAATGATACAATTTTTTTTTACACTGGTAAAATTTAATTTAAAAACTATCAGTAAAAACCGCAACGAAATACAGAGAAAAAAAGTGATCAACAGAACACTTACTCATTCAAGACGATGAAGACCTAATATAATCTTTTATTGACAGAATTTGAGTTCTATGATAATGTAGTGTGCAGGTTCGGTAACCAAAATTAAATTGTAACTGGGTTGATATACTTCAGGCACTGGTTGCAGAACTCACAGTTTTATTGATACAAGCACAAACTAATAGTAAATTGTAAATAAAAATTAGTGTGTTCCCATGAAACTGAAATTAGCAATCATGGAAGCAGTTATAGGTCCAACACTGGCCGAGTCTTTACATTACGCTTGTTTATTAAATTGGTTATTTCTACTAAGCAGAAAATTTTGCTTAATTGAATAACTCGGATGAAAATTTATTGTTCTGATAATGTTACACTCATTAGGCTTCAAAGAGAATTAACTATTTCTTGCAATATTACAGACAGCAATTCCACAGTTTAATCATCTTTATCCTGGGATCTATCACATGAGACAATTTGTCTCTTATTAAACCACTTGTGTCAAGGGGCTATCGCCTTGATTAAACTGATGCCTCCCGCGAGATGAGCACTCGGAAAATCCTTCATTGTTAAAGGAGCGCCCGTCATTCTGTACATGGAAATAGATCCGACCCACGAAGTCCACCCATTTCATCGAGAACGGAAGCTGCAGGACTTTCCCAAAAAAAAAAAAAAAAGAGTTCTGGGACATTTGATTGATAGTCTCTGCAGTTAATTTGAGGGCCGTGATCCACTCTTCGAAAATTAAAAGTTCCAAGTAAGTTTAAGAAGCTAAAACGTTCTATAAAGTAACAAAAGGCAGAAGATAGACAGGTTATTGATTAACATGAGGTGTTTTCTAGGGCAATTTCGTTTTGATATTAGTATCGTTTAAATGCGAATTGGGTATGTATTATTGATATATGTACATGGGCTATAATTCTTGTAGTTAGACGATATTTTCAAGCCGATAATATGCACTTTCAAGTTCACAATTCCTATCACAAGAAATATTTTTATTGCTTTATATAAAAACCTTTTCACTCTTGATTTCTTTAGTACTTATATTTAGAAATGCATATTTTTTCGATAATACAATGAAAATCATTTCTCTATCATATCCATTGAAATTCTGTTACCTTCTTAAGGGGCGGCCTGATGGCCAATTGACTAGCGCTCTGGGTTTTGTACTATAGTCTCTTCAGGTTCGAATCCTGACAACGCCATGGATGTTTCTTAATAGTACGGAATCCGAGTTAATTTGTAGATCCCGTCTAACTTGCCTTAAGTGTGCTCAAAAAGACTGTAGTGTGACAAACCAACCAAACCAGTCTGTTACTTTCTTAAGGGAAATTGACATCATATTGATCATTTTTATTAATTTTTATTAAAAATTATTTGTAAATACTTTTGTTCAGATAATTGAAAAGACAGAGTTTAAACAAAATTAAATTGCTAGCATTGCTGTTCATGGCGATGAAGTAGCTGCATCAGTAACTTTCAATAATACAGTCATTGGATCTATAAGTTTTCTTCAAAAACAAAAAGACTGACCAACTGATAAAAGGACCGAATTCTGTAAAATAACAAGGATTGAAAACTTTCTGAAATTAAAAAATATATATATTTGATTTTAAGTTTAAGGAAATTTAATGGATTCAAATTGATCAATTACAATCAAGCGTTTGAAAGTAATTCAAATTATTTGAAATTTGTAGTATGCAGGTTGTGCAACCAGATTGTAAATGGGTGTGGTTTGGTTGACATACTCGAGGTACAGGTTGGAGAACTCACAGCTTTATTTACACACGCACAAACACCACACATATACAATTAGAAGCATACAATACTTAACACATTTAAAGACAGATAATTATAGATTTGTAGAAAAATTCCCCTTCTGAGTCGAAACCGCGATATTGAGTTACGTGTAGGATACGCGAAATATACTTCCTTTCTGGGTAAGAGTCTCTAGGCCAACTGACCATTTTTACTGAACGCCACAGCCACACTTACTCTTGCCAGTGCATAGAAGGAAGCATTGTTACAATAATATAATGAAGCAAAAATAACATAAAAATACCATAAATGCATAACATGCTATTTTATATTAAATTAAATCATTCAATTAAAAGAAATTATTAGATGTTAGATAAAATTGTGGAAATAAATAAAAAATAAACCAGTAATTATTCTATCTTTCATGTAAATTGCTGTGATATTACCCGGTGTTAAGCGAAAAAAAAAAAATTATTTCCAAATGTATCATTGTTAATTCAAATTAACAATATATATTATTCAAATTAATAATATATATAGTAATAAAAATAAATAGAAGTAATATTTTTTTAAATTAAAAACTAATAGACGTGTTTTGAATTTCTTTAATAACGAATTATAGCTTTGTCAACAGACTGACGACAGAAATAACCCATACAACCATTAATTTATTTATCATTTACTCAAATGCAAACGAATTTATTTGACGATGAAAAATTAAAATAAAATATACATTAAATATGAATTGTGAATCACAAAAGGGGATAAAAACGAGTAAATAAATGAAGTCACTTCCTATTCGTAATTTTATACAGGGGATTTTTGAACTAAATAGCATGAAAGTACAATGAAATATAAGATTTTTGTTCTGTTATAAAATAAAAAAGAATTTTTTTCATATTTAAGAAAGTGGATTAAAAAATAATAAACTTAGGAAGAGATAAAAAATAATAAATTTAGGAACAGGTAAAAAATAATAAATTTAGGAACTAGATTAGCAATAATAAATTTAGAATAAAAACTGCTGTTAAGTTTAAAAGTTTTAAAGTTTTAGAAAATTCAAACACACAAATCTCTGGTAAGAGCGATAAACTTCGAAATTGATTTAAGTCACTTTAATATTTAGGAACATTGATCTTTTCAAAAAATTTCCTTATTTTTTAAAATAAATTTTAAAATTCTGGCATAATATTCACATGAATAATAAATTCTATAAAAATAGAAGTGTTTACTTTTAGAAAATTGACTTTATAAACTTTAACTAAAATGTATTTACACAATTCTCTTAGAAAATTCAGTTACAAGATACAGTTATTATATGGGTCGTTAAATGATTCTTCGAAAAATAAAAATAAAAACATTTTTATTGAAACTTTCTTTTGGAAATATATTTCATTAAGAATTAAAGTATGAAAAAAATTCAGAATGTGTCGTCCGAGCATAAAGCCACATCTAAATATGCAAATTTCAAAATTTCAAATTTATCGCTTTTATTTGAAGTGGAAATGTTAAGAGCTCATTTTGCATAGTTTAGATAGCAAGTTCGCCAATTACGAACAACCGCTTCGCAGCCCATCCACATTAAGCTGCCCTACTGAAACCGGCACAAAGCGCATTAAAATAGTTCCGCACTTCCACGGAATGGACCATTAAAAAAGGCAATATCTACCTTGTTCGAAATTTGCTCAATAAAGAGCGTTTAAATAGTGTGTTTAAACTAAAAAAGGAACAGAAAGTGTGAAGTAATTTTCTTTCTGAATATCTAAGCTGCGAGAACATTTCTAATCTTACTGTCTCTTTAAAATCTTTTCATATTCATTTTTCAAGAACTATAATGGCTATCTGACATATTCCTATTCCACTTCTGTTTTTAAAATCTGAAATGATATAATAAGTGCTAATAATAAAATCAAAATTTGTATGCAAATAGTCACTTATTAAGATTTCTAAAAGGCTTTTTCAAAACCGAAAGCTGTTAGCAATTGCACAATTCGTACAAAATAAAGTTAAGTAACTTGAATTTTTCGTTAAGTAATCGTCACAAAAAGAGACGCCTATTTCGAGATTCTGATCTTTTTATAGTTATTCTCGATGAAACGGTGTTTATTCAAATGAAATTTATGTTATGTTTTTGTGACTGAATTCGCTATTTAACACGAAATGCGTTTTCTGTAATCAAGCCACTTTTAGAAAGGATTATTCTCATGAAATTTCCATCTGATTAAATAAAAATTCCTTAGTTATTGTTGCCGATTTTGGAAAAATGGCCAAATATTTATTTAAGGGCAGATTATGTATTTAAATTGCAAAATTGTATTACCAAGTGTTATTTAAATAATTATTTCTAAATGTGCGTTTTTATATTCATGTATTTAAACATATTTTTTTGATAAAAAACAATTGAATTTTTTTCTTGATTATATTTTGCTATTTCGGTACCAATAATGACACGCAACGCAATTAATGGGGAAAAAAAACTTTCAAGAGGTTATGAAATAGTTGGCTTTCTTATGGTCATTGTAATACGAATTTTCAATTTCGTTAGTTATCAGTGGAGATCTTAATAAACACTAAAACATAATAAAAAAAAAAGAAAAAAGCAAAATAAAATTCTTTCACGAATTTCAATTTACCATATGTGAAAATATTTTGTTGGACGAATTCACATGGGAGGTAAACTAATGTTTAATAGGCAATAAGGCAATTCACTTAAGGGTTTCGCTTGTTTATTTGGCGATTTTCCCTTGAGAATTTCACCAAGTCTCCTCCTAAACAAACAAAATTACCATTGACGTTGGGAAATTGTAAAAAAAAAAAAAAAAAAACTTTTTGGATATTTTGTTATACTTTTGATTGTCATTCCAGAATTTCCTGTATATTGCCATTCCAGAATAATTGACAAATGCTCATTTTGTATCAAAACATCATGCTCACAAAAATAGCAATTTTGATTTATCTAGAAATAATTTTATTTAATCATCTTAATTAATTTTAAAACTGTAAAAATACTTTCGGATACCCAGTACCTATTCATTTGTTATTCACTCGTTTTTTTTGTGAACACACGTCAGAATGGCAACATATGTTATAATAATTAAGGTTCATTTTATAATTACTATTATTTTACTTAAACACATTTTCCCTTATGCAATTGATGTTGTGTAACTATAAAAGACAAATTTTACAATTTTAAAAACAAAAATTATGGTATAGTTATGTGATGTCAGGTTTTGAAGAAGTCCTCTAAGTGTGACAAAAGGGGCATTAGCATCCTGCTCTTCTGTGGACTAACCCAATGGAAAGGTTTGGTTGGTCGCTCTACGGTTATTTTTGAACATTTTAGGCTAATTAGACAGGGACCTACAATTTAACGTTGATTCCAAACCACTCACAAACATCCATGTCCCAATCAGGATTCGAACCTGAAGGCTAGGGTATCTACGGACAGAACGCTAGCTTCCATCAGACCTCTAATCCAATGGAAGGATTTTCTGGCATGTAGGTTTATCGTTCCCATTCTTGACCTAAGTGTGAATATGTGAATGACTTCACTTCTTGTCAGGTTACGAACATCATCAACTGAGAATACAACGAGTTATTCAAAAGGCTTAATGGATATTTTTTTTTTTTTGCTTTATATAAAAATATTTTCTCTTCCTTATTTCCCCAGAACTATATTAGTGAGACAAAAAACTCAGACCCATTTAAGCCATAAGTTTCATGGAAAACTCATATCATATTTGCTGTACATATCGACGAAGCAACGTATGACGCATATTCATAGAAAGTACAAAAAAATTCCGAGACGTATAGATGGCTTCCTGTCTTATCTCAATGTTCCAGATAAACAATTCACAATTCCCGAATTTTTCCGGAATAAAAAAAAAAAGATAAAAACGAAAAAAATTATTGTTTTCAGATGTTTTTCTCTCGTCCCTCAGAGAATGTTTTAAAAGTCAGAGAAAATTCAATTATCTTTCCCCGCGTTTTGGATTGCATTAATATATTTTTTTTTTTTTGCTTCGTGTTTGCGAAAACATTTCAAATTGTGTTTTGCAAAATGTGAATCTAATTGATTTGTTAAAACGCACCTTTATTTTGATACTTTTACCGAGTGCTTTTTCACCCAAAAGAATTAATTTCGTTCTAAAATGCTTGTCGAATTATTCATTCACTTGAGAATTTAAACGAAATTATTGTTCAGTGAAACTTGAATATGTTTAACAAATTAAGTAATAAAGCGTTACTAACAATTTAAATAGCTCAAAAATATTTAAAGAAAATGAAGTTATTAATCGAATAAATTACACGAAATACTTTCTCGCAAATCATAAGGGGCAAATATATCAAAGTTAATAATTAAATAATAATAATATAATAATTAATAATTGAATTAATAGAAAGATTAATCTAAAAAATTTATAATTAAATTAATAAAAAACTAGTTTCATTTAAAAAGTTTTTTTTTGAATAAATCATTTATTTATGATATAATAATGAATAGCATTCAATAGTAATTAAAAAAAACCCTACCCCTGTAATTGTAACATTATTTCTCACGAGAAGAGTTATGGCATTTCATTCCCAAGTGAGAGGAATTTATGTTATTTTAACAACCCATCACTCAAATTTGGCAGCTGACAAGCAGAATTAGTGGGTAGTTATATTACATGCAGTTTGAGTTTTTGTATTAATGAGTACAACCTGTCACTCAAATATGAGAGCAGATATTCGGTATCATGTATAATGAGACTCAGGAAATTAGAATATGTTATACAAATTAATGGAACAGCATTGGACATGCGGTTAAATACAGGCTTTAAAAGTTTCATTTCTGATATTAGAAACTGATTATTACAATATAGAGGTAGTTATAATTTAGATATTTGTACTTCATCAAAGACAAAGAAGAGGATCAATGTCAATCCTTTGTGACAAGATAGTTCAATATGAACTCTTCTGTAAATCATTTATTCTGGAATTCATTTCTAAGAACAAAAACAGCATTTGGAAGGTGCAGCTGAGAAATCTATAGAGCTACAAGTGTCACAGATCACCACGAATTGCAAGGGGGAATAGAATAAGTACGCCAAACTATTTCAGATCTTCATACGACAGCCACGACAAAGCATAATATCCAGATTACTTTTGAGCAGAAAGCTTCATGAATTAGAGTTGTATGAAAGAAGGCAGGAATTATTCTTGTATCTCTCACGCCATTTTACCAAAATAAAAATATTTTATACGGAATTGTCATGCAAGTCAGGGGAGGTCTGTACTTTTCAATGAGTCCAGAATTTTGTGAAGTAACTCAAGAAAATGTTCCGTGAAAATCGATAACCTCATTTCTATGTTTGATTATTATCTCAATCATTTCCATGTTTGATTATTATCTGAATCATTTCCATAAACTATGTGAGTAGGCATCTCTTTGTATGACGATACTAACCTCTATATCTTCCAAAGATGCATCGGATCATGCAATATAACTAAAGATTCATACAATAATATCAATACAAAGATGCATGCAATCATGTTATTGTTGCATATACCATGACATTTATAAAATATTTGTTTCGTTTCGTGAATATTCAAGTTCTACCTCTATAATTTGCTGATTCATAAAGGACAGATATTTATAGAATAACTTTCTAAAAATGAACTTGTTACTTAAAAAGAGTTCTTACAAAGGCACTTATTTAAAATGGTTTAATTACAGAAAGATAATTATAGATCCAGGCATACCTTTAAAATGAGATCCTACAGGCCCCCAAAAGTATTTTCTCTGTTACAAAAGGAGTCTCATTTTTAATTTCAATAAAGTTAGAAATAGATCAACGCCGAACTATGTGAAACATTTCCAAATTTGGGAGAGTTAACTGATTCAGAAACGAAGACTAATTGGCAGAAAATTAGTTTTCCGTTAAATGAAGGCCGCGTGTTTAAACTTTGCAACTCGCGGGAAACGATAGTGGGAGTCGGGAGTCCAATTTAGCATTGCTGTGGCTCTATTATTAATGCTGCAGTAACAAGGCAAACTGCTGGGCTAATACTGAGGTTGCGAATATCTTATAATTACGAAGCGCTTATTCAATGAAGGTCGCTTTGCGGAGGAGTACCTGCATGTTTAAATATAGAGGGTGTTGTCAATTGCATTTCAAAACAGACTCTCATTTGAATGGTATGGTAAAACTTAAATTAATATATTTCATTTAGTGACAGTATTTGACAAAATGAATATTACTGATTATTATAAAATATTTGTATGGCCTTTCCCAATTTTCCCTTTCAAAGACACAGCGTAATCGGTGTAGAATATCAGGAGAACACCACATAGGGGGCACTGTTATATTTCTACTGTTATGTCTCTGCTGATTAAGGTGTTTTTACTTCAAAAAATTATAATAGTTATTATGTACTATTAAGTCAGAATTAAAAATTTCTGCTTCATATTTCTTTTTGCTTCTAACTCTTCGCACTTTAATGACGTGTGTAGCCTGAAAGCAAGAGAACTAAAAGTATTTTCAAGTCAATAACTATTTTTCAAATTAATATACTAAATATTTTAACACTAAATTAAAAAGTATTCTAATATAATATTAGAATTTTTTTATTTTATTAATATTTATTAAAAAATTAATATACTTCAAAAATAAATAAAATGCGGAATTATCTTTAATAATGGAAAACTTGTTGGTGGGCGGACAAAATTTCCTTTAGTAAATTAGGGTTGCGAGGGTTTCACTACCTTTGTGTCAAACACTTTTCATAAAATTAGTTTAAATCGGCGAAATAACACAATAAATAAAGGTTTTATTGATAAATAATATTAACTATTATATATAATATTATTAGAATATTTTAATATTTCTTAAATTAACTAACTAACTAGCTCACTGGCACTACATTCCATGTTGTACCATGGTAGTCTCTGCCTACTGGAAGATTCCAAAACATGAGATGTTTTTTTTTTTTTACAGGGCAGGTTTGTCAGCCATACAGCCAATATTTTACAGTCACACTTTACGGTTTAAAGTGGACTCCGAACCACTACAAACACCCATGGCATCGCTGGAACTGGAACCCGAAACCTGTGGCATCTAGCGCCAGACCGCTAGTCACTCGACCATCAGGCCCCGTTTGAAATTCTACCCTATAAAATTTCAAAAATTCGCGATGATTTAAATTTAATGAATTAAATATTTTTTTTTAAAATATGTATTGATAAAAACTTCCCCAATAACAAAAAAAAAAAATAATAGTATCATACAATTGTTGCGCTAAATCGTAAACTATCGCATCATACTGAACCAATTTCATACAATCCAAACACAAAACACACCAGACGTAAAAAATACATAATGTGCATATAAAAAAAAAATAGATCATATGATACGAAAAAAATAGAGCCAAAATTTTTCTTCTATTTAAACAATACTTGTGGCACGAGAATTACATTCGACCATAAGACCCCAATATTTCTTAAACAAATTTATATACTTCAAAAATTAATAAAATATAGAATTATCTTTAATAATGGAAAAATTGTTGGTGGATGGACAAATTTTCCATTGCTAAAAGAAGGTTGCTAAGCTAAAAATTCTCTCTAACTTTATATCAAACACTTTTTATAAGATTAATTTAAATCGTCGAAATAACACAATAAATAAAAGTTTTAACGATTAATAATGTTAGTACTTTTTATTAGTGTTAAGTAAGAAAAATATTTACGTAAATAATTCCGAAACTTGCTTTAAAAAAAAATTCTTAAACATTGAATGAGACACGAATCTAAGATTCTCAACAATTCGTATGACTATTAATGAGATTTTCTTTTTATCTGTGCGTGACAAATAGAAACGTTGGAACTCAGTTGTGCATTCATTTGACTTCCCCCTCATTTACAAGTTTATGTTTATTTATGTCAATCCATTATTTAAAACTCAATTTGCTTTCCCCACTGAACATGCAGTCGATCCATTAAATGAATGTGCTCTAAATGAAGAAGTAATGATGACAATTAAAGAAACTCAAAACAAAATGATAATTTTTAAGAGTCCGGTCACAGTAATGTGCATTTGGGTGAGCATGTGCTTCTTCTACAAGTGTTTAATGGACACGTAACGGACACTTAAATATATTCTGCATATCATTCGCATTTTAAATTTAAACTTATGAATGAGAAACACAGTGGCTGGTGAAAAATGGATTGCTTATTATAAATATATATACTAAAAAGTAAATTAGTTGCGTTCTATATTTCTTCATGTAGGTGTTCGTTCAAAATTGCTGTAATGAAATATGGGTGCTTGTACTCTTTTCTTTTGGTACTCCTTAGATAACGCTTAATCTACTAAATATTTATTAGAATAGAGAATGGTTGCTGGTTAAAAGCCTTAAAAAAAGCTTTCATAAGAAAAATTATAATACTACCTTTAACTTTGAAAACATAGAAAGTATTTTAAGATAGAGATGAGTGTTGCCTTCTGGGTGTATTTATACAGTAAATACCGGGGCCTGAATGGCCGAGTGGCTAGTGCTCTGGTGCTCGGTACCACAGGTTTCGGATTCGAGTCCCCGGCGGTGCCATGGATGTTCGTAGTGGTTCGGAATACACTTTAAAATGTAGGTCCTGGTCTAGCATGATCGTATAGCGTTGCGGAGGTATTGTTAGAGGGAGAAACGGTACAGAATCAAAAGAAGTTCCAAAATGTATCAAAAGATGGCGCTGTAAGCGGCATAAAGAAAGTGAATTCAACTAGTGATATTTCATATAGTAATATATATTTTTAGTGATATTTTGAAACGAAATTGATTAATTTAAAAATTAAAACTTTAAAAGGAATGATTAAAAGCGGAAAGACAACAACAAAATGCTTAACTATTCGAACGTTCTATTTTGAAAACTTGCAAGATAATGCTGCAATAAAGAGAGTTTCTGTGCAAAAGATTATAAAAACTAATTTTTGATGCCAATAAAAATAAGTATATCGCTATTTAAAATAGATTTTCAATTACAATTTCGTGTGTTTATTTTTTTTTTTTGAATACTGATTTCCTTTTGCCTTTTAGTACATTTTCTTGAAGTGAAACTCGAAGGGTCTGTGTTTTCAGTAATTCTAATTTTTGACGATTTTGTTTAACTGAAAATATCTAGACTCGATCGTATTTATGTTTTCATGCCCATAGATTATAATTAAAAATGTATATTAATATACTTTAAAGCTTATTATCTCAAGGACTCTAAATCACCGGTGCTGTAAATAATTAAAGAGCAGCAAGGTAATTGAGGAAAAAAGTTTTTAATATAAATTTACAAACTTAATCAGAAGGAGTGAGGAAGTGGCACTCTCAAGTGCTTCATTAAAGTTATCACTCGATAATAGGAAACAAAAATTTGCTCATGAGTTGAAAAAAAAAATGCATGAGCAGTTGAAGTTGAGAGCGATAAGAAGTGGTAAGAGGTCGCATAAATTGTTTACCCGCGAGATTTTATGGTATAATAAAATACATTAAAGTATTCATTGAGCACATTCATTCTGCATAAACTATTTAACGGCTTGCTTAAGTTGGTTAGGGAAGGGGAGAATTGTGAAGAAAGATTTTTTATGCGAATTTAGTAGAATTTAAAAGAAAGTAATCAGAAAGGATGGTTTCAAAAAGTAAAAATATTAAAAATGAATTTTTTTAATAGATAGCCTTGGATTTCATAAAATGATACTTTTATTACCAATCAATATTTTAATAAAAAAATTAGTTTTGTTATTTAATGTATTTTATGTGGCTCGTTAATATCGCTCAAGTTTCTAATGTTATGTAGTTATAGATTACATGTGCAAAAAAAAAAAAAGCTACGAAATAATTTTATAAAGCGGTATAAAAAATTTAAATTTTATGAACATTTTATGTTTGTACTTAATAATTTACGACGGCAAAAATTAAATCACTTGTTTTGATGGCAAATTTTCAAATTAAACACTTTTTTTCTTTATGCATATTAAATATTATTATAAATTAAATGTATAATGAATTAATTTAAAATCATATTAATGGGAGACGATAAAACATTGAAATTAAAACGTTGAAATACGATAAGTAACGGAAGGTCATGAACTTAACTGTTCCAAAGTTTCCTTTTGAATACTTGCAAGACAATGCTGCAAAAAAAAAAAAAAAAGATAATTTCTATGCAAAAGTTTATAAACACTATAGATTCTTGTTGCTAATTAAAGTAAGCATAATGCTATTTAAAACAGATTTTCAATTACAATTCTGTGTGATTACTTTTTTCATTAATACTTATTTCCTCTTACTTTTCATTACATTTTCTGAATATGATACTCGAAGGATCCAAGTTTTCAGTAATTCCAATTTGTGAGGGTTTAATTTAACTGGAAATATCAAGACTCGATATTTATGTTTTTATGCTCATAGATTATAATTAAAAATTTATATTAATATACTTTAAAGCTTATTATCTCAAGGACTCTAAATCACCGGTGCTGTAAATAGTTAAAGTGCAGCACGATAATTAAGGAAAAAGTTTTTAATATAAATTTACAAACTTAGTTAGAAGGAGTGAAGAAGTGGCACTCTTAAGTGCTTCATTAAAGTTATCACTCGATACGAAATAAAAAATTTGCTCATGAGTTAAGAAAAAAAATACATGAGCATTTGAGGTTGAGGGCGATAAGAAGTGGCAGAGGTCGCGTAAATTGTTTACCCGAGAGATTTTATGGTATAATAAAATACTTTAAAGTATTCATTGAGCACATTCATTCTGCATAAACTATTTAACGGCTTGCTTAAGTTTGGGGGGGGAGGGGGGCTTGTGAAGAAAGATTTTTTTTATACGAATTTAGTAGAAATTTAAAAGAAAGTAATCAGTAAAGGTGGTTTTAAAAGTAAAATATAAAAAATGTATTTTTTTAATAGATAGCCTTGATTTCATAAAATGATACTTTTATTACCAATCAATATTTTAATAAAAAAATTAGTTTTGTTATTTAATGTATTTTTATGTGGCTCGTTAATATCGCTCAAGTTTCTAATGTTATGTAGTTATAGATTACATGTGCAAAAAAAAGCTACGAAATAATTTTATAAAGCGGTATAAAAATTTAAATTTTATGAACATTTTATGTTTGTACTTAATAATTTACGACAGCAAAAATTAAATCACTTGTTTTGTTTGCAAATTTTTAAATGAATCTTTTCATATTGATGCTATTACAATATTATTATCATAAAATGTATAATGAATTAATTTAAAAACATATAAATATGTGATGTTAATGCATGTTAGACGATGCAAAAAGTAAGGTTTTATTTCTTAGTTTATTAAATAATAAAATATTTATTATAATCAAATAACGATTATTTATATTTAAGAGCGAAATTTTAATAATATGTTTTCCTTCGATACACTCACTATTGTAAATAATTTTATTCATAAAAGTATTTACTTTTATTTTAACCGTACCTGGGATTATGTAGCTCCTTACCCGTTAGAAAGGGGAGGAGAGTGTAACATCGGTGATCCTCATATATATTGCGAACAGCCCACCGACGGTTGTGAGGGGAGGACAGTGCAGTCAGGGAGAATTTTAAAGGGTAAATTCCTGACATTTACCCGTCATCAGTGCAAATGCCAGAGTGAGTATGCTCACTGTAATGGTAGTCGAAGCAATGGGCGACATGAGCTTTGACCCTTCTTCTAATCCGTTATCAGTGATCCTTGCTGTCACTGGTGTCCCGGTCAGACGCAGAATTACTGATAACAATAATGTAAAAACCACTTTTTAAATCTCCTTATCATTATGTTCTGTCATCCCGCTAGTACAACTACTGTCTTATCAACCAGCTTTTGGAATTGCTTTATTATGGTTCAAACATTTCTGCCAACATATTCAAATGGTGGCCTCGAACCTCTCAAAATGTTAAGTGATCTTTCGATTTGTTACTCCTCCCCCCTCAAATCTCAAATACACTCATGTCCATAAATTAAGAATAATGAAGTTCAGGCAAAGAGACAGAAGCAAAACAAATTTGATTTATTTGTAAAGTCTATTTATTAAACAAAGGCTAAAGAGCAAAAAAAAGATGCTATATGTTTGACATAATTAATAAAAATTGCGATTTTTACTCCCTGGAGCAAATTTCAAAAAAGAACCTATTTACAAAAAAAAAAATATAACATGGTTAGTATGATGGTTAATATGGAGTATGTCTCCCGGACGATGCAATACAGGCCTTACAACGCCTAGGCATGCTGAGTATCAAATTATCAATCTGATCTTGGGGAATATTACACCACTCATCAAGCAATGCCCTCCGAAGTTCCGGTTGACAGGTGGGAGGGGGTTGACGGGCTGCAATTCGTCGGCCAAGCATATCCCACACATGCTCTATTGGATTCAAGTCCGGTGAGTATGCTGGCCAATCCATACGGGTGATATCCTCCAATGCATGCTCTCTACTCCAGGTTAATCACAGGCGACAGTGAGTTGCGGTAAGTGGAACACATCTGACAGGTCTACGAGCATATAGACCAATGTGCCCTAAGCGTCCGTACACGGTCTGCGTTGAAACTGTCGTACCGGTAGCTGAAGAGAGCTGACGAGACAGGTCTGATGCTGTGCTCCGTCTGTTTCTTTTGGCAGTAACTGCTAAATACCGGTCCTCATTCGGCGTTGTTAAGTCGGGGGCGACCTGTGCTGTTTGTTTTATACGAAAGTTTTTGTTTCTGAGAATAAACATTTTATAACCAAGAGCTATGTTGGTGTAGCGGATATTTATGAGTCTCCAAACATTTATGATTATAGCTGGAAATATATATTCTCTGCAAATAAAATTCCCAGCTGTACTATTTAAAAGAGAATACAGGAAACTTCACTTACCCTTTTAGGGCAAGATATTTCAAAACGTTGAATAAAATTATAACTTCAAATGAATTTGCATCATGATTCTTTGCATAATAGTCAGCATTCGTTTCCAGTCTCAATCAGAAACGACTATATTCAATGAATGCGACAGCGAGTGTTAGCATCTCACATCAGCAACCAAGCTACCTAGTGGTAATTTTTCTCTTTTGAATACGACACGAGAGAGCTATTTAAAAATTCTCCTCTAAAAGTTAAATACCCTACCGTTATCACCTGTTATTCAGAACGATTATTTGTGGTTTTAGAAGTGGAGCAGTATATTCACAAATATACCTAAAAAATGAACTTACTTTTACTGATTGATGATTGTTTGTGTAGGTTTTTATGTGATATACATAACAAATACAAAGTAAGAGACAAAACTAAGAATTTTGTTTAATTTATATTTTTATAGAACTTAAAAAAAAAACTTTCAGCCCAAAGACTATTATGTAGTAACGTTGAACTTTGAATTTGCTGATTAGATATTTTACGATGATTGGTGACGGTGAATACGGTGATTGTGGAACGATATGGATTTCATTTTTGGCGAAAAAGTCACGAAGAATCAATGCAGTGTGATCTGGCGCATTATCGTGATGCAAAAACCAAGAGTTGCCTTTCCATAAATTAGGCCTCTTTTTGCGAATAGCTTCGTGCAAACGAGCATAACACTCAAATAATATTGTTGACAGTTTGGCACCACGGAATGAATTCAAAATGCACCACACCACGATAATCGAAGAAAACTGTCAACATGGCCTTGATTTATCAGCTACTTTGGCGTGCTCTTTTCGGTCTTGCTTCACATTTGTCGATATTCGCTCGATTGATCGGATGTTTCCGGGTCGTAAGCATAAATCCAAGTCTCATTTCCGTTATGATACGCTTCAACTTGTCCTTATAGTCAGAAAGCAATGTTTTCACAACTCAATTTCGCACATTGTTTCTTTTGTTGCGTGACGAAGCTCTTCCAAACAATTTCGTGTGATCCCTATTGAGCATGTATGGGAGGTTCCATGTTCTAGAGAACACACATTGCGGCACTAAACTTTCTCCTGCAATCCTTCAAGTTTAACGAAGTTCTTTGACACAGTAATGTGCTTAGTTGACCAAATAGTTAACAAACACTATCACATTGATCATGGAATGTCTCTTCCATACCAAAATAGCTATTAGAATCGCATTCCATATTGAAGCCATACCCCATTGAAAGCATATAATATGTTTTTATGTATTCGTACAATAATATGATAATAATAATGAGGTATAATTATAATTAGGTATATCTAAATAATAATTAGGTATGCGTTTTTTGAGAAAGCGTATAATATGTTACTAGACAGAAAATAAGCCTTTTATTTTCCTTTTGCACAAATTTGAGAAACACTGTTTGAGTAATATTTTTTTGCCCTAATTTTGCTAAATATAAAATTACTAATGCATTTCTTTAAATATCTCCTTTTCCTTTTTGATAACCGCTTTAATACAAGTAACCAATATACAGGTACATTCAGAATACAACACACGTAATGCGAATTTCACTGAGCTTTTGAAGTACTCAGTTGCTTGACGATTTATGATCGGTACTACTATTCCACATAGTGGCAATTGCCCATTGCGAGATTCAATTCCCATCCCATTTGACCACCTATAATCAAGGTCCGTTCATCCCGAAAGGGTGTCCGCAAATTGAATCCACCTCCGCGTGCATAATAAAGCGAACGATGGATGCGACTTCCACCTGAAAGTGACCGCCGGACAATGAGTTGCGTGTCGAGGAGCAAACTTCGCGTGACCGCATATTTCTCACCTACCACCGCATCGAACGCATTTGCAGGGCTCGGGGGATGCACTAAATCTTCTCCCAGTATATGCAACTCAGATGGCGCACAAAACTGTTTTGTTTATGTCCTTTTTTGCTTCCAGCTGAAATGAGCTTGAAAATCAAGGGCCCATAAATCCTTGGGGATGGGCTTTGTTGTTGAAAGGATTGTCGGATGAACGAATGATGTTTGTTATAAGCCCGGGACAGAAATAGGACTAAATTAATGGGTTTGTGGACGAAAAATTGCCTTTTGTTAAGAGTTATGCATCATAAATTGTTCTACCTATTATTAATTACATAGAACTAAACAAAGATAAAAATGAGTTGAAGATTTATGCGTAAAAGCTAGAGAATAATGTAAACCACATTGGATGTTTAATAAAACAATAGATTATTTTTAAAAAATTAATTATATAAAAAATAATAAAATTTCTGGAAATAAAATGATTAGAAAATCAGTTCTATATCAGTATGCTACTGTTCTTAAGATATACATTAAATTTATTTATGTGTTGTGTGAGTGAATTTTTCATAGAAATAAAAATACATTTTTCAGAAACAGTGTTTTGTTTCGGTATGGATTGCAGATTCTTCTGCTTTATTTCACTCTCAAAATCAATAGCCAATTGCAAATAAATAGCTTATACTTCTTCGTTAGATGGTTAGTTTTTGAAAGTTTGACTGGAAAATGACGTTTAAAATAAAAGGAATTTAAAATAGAATTAAATTTGGTTTCGTTTGTCGCTCTACGGTCATTTTGTGTACACTTTTGGCTAATTAGACCGGGACCTACAGTTTCACGGGGATTAGGAATCTCTAATAAACATCCATGCCACTCCCAGAATTCGAAACTGAAGCCTGTGGCACCAAAAGCTAGCCAATTGGCCATAAGGCCGCCATAATTCCTTGGAGAAAATCCTTAATGGATGTGATTTCCAATCAATGTTAATTAAAATAAGACTGTTCAATTTGGTACGCAACATATTTCATTGTCATTGAGTCTAAGTTGTGCGAATAATTGTTGGTTTTCTTCATTTGTAATATAAATTGTTTTTCTTCACATATGATATCTAAATTAATGTGATATATTCATTATAATATGTCAGTGAACAAATAATTAACATACTATAGTGTAGTAAAATTAAAAATCTAGGCTTTTAAAAAAACTAAATGACTTCTAAGATTCTTCTATCCACACAAATTTTAAAAACATGTCTAGAATTTCACGCAACTTTTATGAAGGAGGAAAAAACTCGAGCAAAAAAGGCCGAGGTGACCTAATTAAAAAGTTTGTTGACAGCTCAAGACCCCGAAAATAATTTGTCAAATGAAGCAAAAATGAAAGGAAAAAATGTCGACTGAAAGAAAACTTCGCACAAGAGCTGGTTCGGACACTTTTATGATGGAAAGCCCTTTTTTTCATGGGCTTATGCATAAAAAGCACTACAGTTTAACAACATCAACGCATCACAAGATGAAAGAAGCACGTTCTGAACATACTTGCATTTTTATCTCTAAGGCAAGAGATATTGTTTGCACCTAAAAATACTTTCTTACTCGTTAAAGTTTTATGTTATCAAAGTTTGTGAATGTGGAGTAACGCTCTTAACTAGATTAGTAGCGGCTTGATGAACTCTATTCAAAACATTACCACACTTACTTCGCTAAATAAATTTTCATTTAGAATTATGGTTGTTGTTTCTTTTAAAAAAGATGTCAGATATTGGTCACACATAACAAAAAAAAAAAAAATTAGTAAAATTCGTAAAAATACACTTATTTAGACTGTAATCTTATCAGAGATACCAGCACATGATCAGAAAATAATTTGTCAGAGCATATTTTCTGATATATGTTTTATGATTTCAACATATCTTGACATACACTGAGTATAAGTTATAGGCTGGCTATATAACTTTTCCGATAGACTTTCTGGATACTTTGAATGCCAGTACAGGAACATACCAGAAATTGAAAACATATTCGTCCAAACTGCAAAGGATGACAGAAGGTACCAAAATAAACTGTGCATGGAAATAATGCAACTAAGAGCTGGTGGTTAAGAAAGTTTTGAAAGTAAAATTAAAGCCAAATGAAATGCCAAATAACACACAAATGTTTCACAGTCCATTATGTTATGAAGTCCATTCAAAGAAGAATCCGGTTCCAGCATGATGGTAAATTTAACATGATGGTACTCTAAATTACTTAGGCGCTACATGTGGAACCTATTAAATTGATCAAGCTCAAATCAGATTCTCTGTTACAAAATTCACGAGATTTATAGAGTTTGAATTTATTTTCGGTAGGCTACAGGAAAAGTAAAGATATACTCATTGATTCCGAGCAAACCTTATCAACAGACCAAATACAGCTGTCCATTTTTCACAAAATTTCAGCGACTTGCTACAAAAAAGGCTTCTAACATGCTTGGAATTTCTTAGATGTAATAGAGTTGGTGGATCTTTGCTTGAGTGTCCAGTATTAAAAGATGATTCACTTGGAAGACTTACTGCATTTAATTTAATCTTTTATTTTGCTATCAAATTTTCTCAACAATCAGCTCATAAACGTGTATTCTATTGGGAAAACAGCATGTACATCCTGTAAATAAAATACTAAGCATTAAATATATTTTTTTTCTAATAGTATAATGCTTATACACTCAGAGCCAAAACATTATACCCACCTATCAATAACGAGTTGGCCCACCTTTTGAGCGCAACAGCTTCAAGTCGCCTTGGCATGGATGCCACAAGTCCTTGGTAGATGGCCGGGAGACAGATTGTACCAGATGTTTAAGCAACGGTCACGCAAATCCGATATATTGCGAATTGGTGGTCTTTGAATAATCTGAGCTGCCGTCCCAGGACATCCCAAATATATTCTATCGGATTGAGATCCGGTGAGTTAGGCGGCCAGAACAACAGGAATGCAGCATCATGCTCCTGGAACCACTCCGACACAATTTTAGCCTTGTGACAAGGGGAGTTGTCCTGTTGGAACATTCCATTTCCAGCTGGAAAACAGAGGCCCATGCTCAAAGGGTGCAACTGGTCCCCAATGATATTCAGATACCCTGTAGCATTCATGGTCTGCTCTACCACAACCACGGGTCCAAGAGACGCCCAAGAGAACGTCCCCCAAAGCATAATACCGCCACCACCGGCCTGTGTATGACCTACTGTACATTGAGGGAACAACTGTTCGCCTGGAAGTCAGCGTATCCTCGACGCGGCCATCGGCGTGATGAATGACAAAACCGTGATTCATCTGACCAGGCAACTTTCTCCACTGATCCATGGACCAGTCACGATGTTCCCTGGGCCCAGTTCAGGGCGCAGTTGGCGATGACGCTTGGTCAGCAAGGCACACGAATGGGACGTTTTGCTGCGTAGCTATATCCAACGGTGTCCGCTGAACAGTGTGCTCCGATACTATTCTACTTGCCCCTGCATTGTATTGGGCTGTCATTTGAGCCACTGTCTGGCTCGGTTTTGCTTCACCATGCGAGACAGATCTCCGACGACCTTTTTCTTTTGATAGCGTGTGGATGTCCAACACCATGTCGTCTACTGCTGGTTTCACCGTCATTCATCCACTTTGCATAAGTACTAACAACTGTAGATCGCGAACAACCCACGAGTCGTGCAGTTTCGGTAATACTTGTTCCGAGCCTTCAGTATTACAATCTGCCCTCTATCAAAGTCACAGCATAAAGATCCATCGCAATATAAAGATCCGCAGCCTTTCCCATCACACACAGAAGTAAGTGAAAGAATGATTCTTCAGACTCTCCAGCAGCAGTTAAATACCACTTCCACCTGATCACGTGCCTTCCACGTCATCCAGCCGAGTTCATTGCAAAAATGTAGCGGTGGTCAAAATGTTTTGGCTCTTGAGTGGCTTGTTTATCAAATTAAATCGGAAACATTTTTCACGTTTTGATGTTTCATCAAAATCTGAAAATATTTCAAATAACTATGAGTGATATTTATTTTTAATAAAATGGCCAAATGATGAGGCGTGCTGCAAAAAAAACATTAGTGAGTAACGGTCGATGAATCTTTGTAATTAATAAATGATATATTTTCCTGTAATGCATCCTTTACACTCAAGGTTATGCGCCATTAGTGCCATATGTGTGGGAGTGTTGTGCAATACATATACAGGACTTTTTTTGCATATGTAAAATTTTACATTTTTTATGACTGTCTGAATTGCTGTCAATATAAAATGAATAAAATCTGCGTTAATAAAAAGATTAAATTGCTCTCACTTAAAAAAAAATTAGTGACTGATGTTGTTAAAAAGAAAAATAATCCTAATAGGGAAAGTTCAAATACGTGACTTATAAATTCCAATTAAAGTGGATTATTTAACATTATTGTTAGTTCTTTTAATTCGATACGATATTTAAATTACTATTTTTGCTTAATTTATAATGCAATACATGTCTAATAAACTATTAATGTCTGTAAGGTAACATATTGTTTTAAAGTTTTATTTTATGATTTTCCTAATGACAAAAATATAATATTTGAAGAATTTCACAGATGGAATAAAATTTTTATCTGTTACTTTGTGTTATTCAATTTAATTAATATGTAATTGTACACAGAAATGTCATAAAAATATTTGAAAAGTTAATTCTACATTTATTTCCAATAAGCTTTTCAGCAACTGACATCAACTAAGCAATCTTCAGTGCTTTAAGTTCCATCAGGATACGGCTACTAGTCGTACCTCAAAATCTGTTGCTCTATATTTGGAAAAAATGAAAACTGAAACCGGATTGAAGCTATTTCATTTAAGTGCGCATCCCACACAAAGTTTCCGATGTGTATCCTATCTCCTTGAATTACTTCTTGAACTTTTAAAAGAAACGCTATACAAGCGGCATACCAAAACATTTGTTGGACTTTAATAGATTGTGGAGAAGTAGAACAAAAATCAATCTTGATATTTTGTGTAAAAGTGTTTTTTGAAAATCAAAATGTAATATGATAGTTCAACCAAACGACTCTCAGATTAAATATATTAGAAAAGAAAATTCTTTTTTTTTTTTTTTTATATATATATATATACTTTCAATCGTTACAAAATATGTAGATATTTTTTGTAACTGAAATACGAGGCTTACAAATCTGCAAAAAATAAGAAAATAAAATAAATAAATAAATAAAACACTCGTTATATGATGTAAGATTTCAGAGAATAATTTTGCTGCAAATTTTACTTTTGATGATTGTTTAAGTTGTTTAGCTCATTCATTCATATTTTCATAAATTTAAATCGATTTTTAAATAATTGCGCGTTTTAAGCAATCAGCAACAAGTCTAATAAAAGTTGTAAGGTAACTCAACAATTCTGTTAAAAGAAGTTTAGGTACATTACATCGAAATTATTTATGCATGAATATTTTTAAAATATGAACCTGACAACTATTGGTTTGATGCAAATCTTGTATAATGTCAAGGTATTGTCTAAAATATAATAAGAAAAAAATGTGGCAGTGAAGGAAAAAGAAAATAATAATGATAAAGTTGTTGAAAAGGACGGTCTCCTATTTGGTTGTGTTCATTTACATAAATAAGGAAAAATTCAAATTTTTCATTCAGAATGTGTTGAATTTGAAATTTTCGTGGTTTTCTTCTTCATAAGTTTGAGATGAATGATTATGATGCCGATATTATGGATTGGATTAGATGAAATATTCTATAGTTATTACTTAATTGCATTTTATATTCTAAAAATTAATGATACTTCGCGGTGATCATGCGGAATAGAAAACAGCATGGTCCGATTATGTATTCGTCTACCAAACGTTCCCACACATTTACTGAGAAGCGATTTGTGTGGGAGTTGGGTGGTGGTCCACCATGGGGGTTCTCTTCAACTCTTAAATGAGAATTGTGCTGAAACCATGGGAATACGCTGAGATGTAGCCTCATCATTGAACATCGCATAAGTTAGGAAATTGACTTCTTTGGAATTTTGTTACAGGTACCACTGATCGAAAAGCACATAAGCATGATCACACCTGCATAGAGCAATAACTGAATCCTTTTTTAGATGAAAGGCGTGTGAGGGCTGGGAGTTCAAAATGCACTACAACGAAACAATCTTTTAAGACAGAATCAATAGACCACTGCTGCTACAGGGGATTAATTTCCACAACATCCAACTCGTTTTCGTCCATAACGACTGAAGTTGATTGTGGCCTGCGCTCACTACATCTGCTACTTTTTAAAGGATCTGTAATCGCACAAAGTTTGATGAACTCGCAAACAAACTGTGGTGTTGTTAATGTCTGTCTGAGAAGCATTTTTAGTTCTGGCTTGTCCATTGCTGTGTTTTAACTAGGCATGTCTGCAAGCTCCCCTTTTGTATATCGTTGCATGCTCTTCGTATGTCATCTACCGCAAGAATGAGGAAAATTCAATTTTTTCCATCCAGCGATGTAACGCAAACCACCATGTGCATTTCCTGTTTTGGGTTGCTGTGAAATTCTCAATCTTTATGGTGTGTCTTAACTTCCCTCAAAATTTGTCGCCACATTTTGTAGACATTCTGTATAATGATATGATTGGATGAATTTAGTTGGTGGACCAAATAATGTGGTAATAGAAGTAGATATAGGAATAAGAGAATCTGATATTACATTTAATTTGTAACAATTTCAAATTTATTAGTCCTTATTAAATTACAAAATTTCATCAAAGTAGAAAAAAATAAAACATACCGAAATAAATTATATTGAAAATGTCCAATATAATTTTCCAAGTGTTAATTTTTATGAATAACAAGAATCAATAAATATTTTTGATTAATCAATAGATAAAAATAATTGATAATATGTATATGAATTTAAGTCAAATATTTAATCATACTTGGTTTCAACAGTTAGAACAAAAGTGGTGGTTAAAGTGTCAAAGTGGTGGACTTTAAGTGGCAACAATCTAGATACAAGAATGGTTCTTCAAGGAAAAGCCGGTTCTTTAAAAAGAATTACAATTTATTATTTTAATAATAGATTGAATGAAACGTTGGATCACCTTCTTATCAATTACTTGTGCCAATTGGGCTGCTGTTAATATAAATAGGTCAACAAGCCATTTCAAGCTTCCATTAAGACCGGATAGACAACTAAGTTTGCAGTCATTTGCTCAATTTCGAGAACAGATTCGTAATAAAATTTAAATTATGGATGAACGTAATTTGTCAAGAAAAATTGATTGAAGATTGGGTAATGCTGCTCAAGGTAAGATGAAACTTTTGGTCCTATATATCTGTCGTACCCTTTATATCCATGAGAGCTTTTGTCACGCATTCGCTCGTCGGCTTTTGAAACAAGTCTTCGCTGCTTCGGGAAACTCAACAAGATATCAACTAGGGTATTTGGAAATCTGTCATAATTTATTTCATTTTTTACTTTCAAATGTAGAAATAACTGAAATATATATATATTTTTTACTTCAAATAAAATACGGACTGTTTGCCGAACTTTTAACTAAATTCCTTGAAAAGTTTAAATGCGAAGACTTCGACTAATATCTGTCAGAAAACTGGTTTGGATGTTAAACTTTCAGAGAGATTGAAGATACACAGAAAGAAAATATTTGCAAAACTTTTCAGCATCCTCCTTTTCGAAGCATTTCTTTTGGTTTCTCGGTTCATTTATTATTATTTTTTTTACGTTATCGATCAATATCAATGGAAAGAATTTTACACTAGTTATTTTTTTCCTCAATCCAAATTCCATGTTCGTGTCATCGCCAGATTTGGCTATTTTTGATAACTTCGCTGTTTGAATAAATTAATTAAAATGACATTTTTCTTTCTCGTGTACACATACCGAAAATTGCATTCTGCGACCAAAGCAATTATTTTAAAATAAAATGAGTTTTAAATTTTTGAGTCTTGTTTTTTTATGAAAAATTCTGAATAATAGTTTCTGAAACGGTCTCCATTTTAATTTGAATTTAAAAAAAAAATATTTTATTAATTTAGTTTCACTGAAGAATAAAATCGTTACTTACAAGATACTGTTATTTGAAAGGGTTTTTTAAAGAAATAGTTTCACATTCTCCGAATTAAAATTTTTATTCAAAGAATTTTAAGCTTAAAAAGGCATGCTGGCTTGATTACATAAAAAATCTTAATACTAACGGAACAGAAAAGATGTCAGATTATGCTGAAAAACGTAAGATTTGCTCATAATCAATAAATTATATTCGTTCATATGAATCAAATTATATTCGTTAATTTCAATAAATAAATTATATTTGTTTAAATAAATAATTGAATTATATTTGTACAAATGAATCATTGAATTATATTCGTTCATTTCCATCAATTAATTATATTCGTTTATATGAATCAATAAATTATATTGGCTCATATGAATCATTGAATTATATTCCTTCATATAAATAAAAAATTATATTCATTCATTTCAATCAATAAATTATGTTTGTTTATTTCAATCAATGAATTATATTCGTTCATATGAATCAATGAATTCTAATCGTTCATATGAATTAAAAAATTACATTTGTTCATATGATTCCACAAATTACATTCGTTCATATGAATAATCCCACTCGCTAAATTCCACTTAAATTAATATTTGGTAAACTATATTAAAATATTTTAAAGTAAATCATGGTATTCTTTCAGGTCAATTTTCAGACAATCATTTTGATTTTAATTTGAAAATATTATTAAATATCGTTAAGAACTTTTTATTCATCATCGACTATAGCAATGCAATTTTCTACAATCCTGTTTTAAATTGATATAGTTCCGTCGAGGCATATTATAACAGATATACAGATTATTTTGTTGATAATTGTGAAAAGTAGATATATAAAGAATCGTTTCTTTCCACTCTACAAGGCGAGTTACTTATTCAGATTTTAAACGTAAACATAATTGTTATCAGTAAAAAAAAACAAGTAATATAAAAAAAAAAAAAATTTAAGTCAATTCCTACTCTTTTTCACTATATTGCAGAAAAGTCCCTAGAAATAAAGTTTAAATTTTCCTCTTACATTTGGCCTCATCTATTATTAGATACATGCAACTTAAATTTTAAAAAACCTAAAATTAATTAATTAAGTTTAGTTAATGAATTAATATTTTAAAAAACTGTATTAACATCAATGTCATCCATTACAAGTTCAAAAAACTGGATGAATAAAACTTGAACTTGATTGGATGTATAAAACGTATTTTATTAACGATTGAAAATTTGAACATGATATATATAGGGAGAGTGTGAACTAATAGAAGGAATTGAATAAGTTAATTTTTCTGAATAGCAAAACATTTGAGCACTAACAGTCAACAATACTGTGTAACTTACCAAATGACAATAAATGTACTTATATACATGATAACTGCAATTGAATACATGATAACAAAAATACATGATAACTGGAATTTGGGCTTAACTATGTAATTTAACTTAAACATTTAATTATATTTATTGAATATAGAATGTTAATTCTATAGCAAATATTTAGAAAAATAACTAAACTATTGGTATAGTGTTATTTTTTATAAACAATTGCTGTTACGATAGCTTTTTGTTTCAATGTTAATTCTAAGAGAGCAAAAAATACACGTTATAAAATAAGAGAGCTGGAATTTTTTTGCTTCACTATGTAACTTACCTTAAATAATTAATTATACTTATTGAATATAGGATGTTAATTCTATAGAAATTCATCTATAAATAAGAGACTGGAATTTTTGCTTCAGGAAAAGGATGTTAACTAAACAATTGTTTAGGAAAATTAACTAAACAATTGTTAAAAATAAGAGAGCAAAAATACAATGCTGGAATTTTTGCTTCACTATGTAACTTTACCTTAAATAATTAATTATACTTATTGAATATAGATAAGAAATTCATCTGAATTTTTGTTATTAAAATTCACTGCTTCACTTAACTTAAATATTTCATTTTATTTAAAGATTGAAATTTAGAATTCTACCAAATAATGCATGCGAATCTGTTAAGTATTCAAATTAAATACGCCAAACACAACTTTTCGATTGGCTGTCAGTAATAGTTAGTCTGACATGAACATCATTATTTTTTAACCTCAATAATGTGATGCCTTATATTAATTAGTAGCACGAAATCATAATGGCATTAAATATTATGTTTAACATTTTGAAGGAGAAACTCAAACAGTTTCTATTTAATGCTGACATTTAAAACTTCCAAAACTTTCTGCCTCGTAATTCAAGTGAGACATCCATTGATGACGAAGCTATTGAAATGAAAAACGTTACTTACACAAATATGGCGGGAAACCTTCACAGGTAGCAATGGGAGCTACATTCCAATAAAGGGCTATATTTGTTTAACATTCAGAAAATATTTAAGTGTATTCAAATAATATTTACTCCTAAAGTTAAAAAATTAGACAATTCAGTACTTGCTATAAGCAATTGCATTTACTTTGTACAAACAGTTAAGGAATTTCGAAATATTTTCACTAGATAAACAGCGAACAATAATTATTTATCGACTTACAAATAAATTCTTTTATTTATGTTTATTGAAGGTAAAAATTGTTTAAACACATAAAAATAAGAATTTTACAAAATTATTTTAATTCGATAATCTTTTCATGTATTTTTCATTGTGAAACATTTTAATTTTATAATAGATAGATATTGCTCTACAGTAATCATAAAAGTACGATGAACATTGAAATATTGGGCACATGTGTTGCATAATCCTTCATGGCCAATTAACTGTAGACATCTATGCACGTGTATCATAAGACATTAATTCTGATTTGTCAATGAATAATGTACTGTATTATTTTCAGATGATTTAGAATAGCGGACATATGTGAATTTGAAAGGCACTATCCTTAATGACTTTATATGAATATGGTATGCATAAATCCTTGACATCACATATTATTTCATAAAGGCGAGATATTGCCTTCGTTAATTGTAGAAGAAAGAGGACTAATGAAAATTGGATACGACTACTATATTAATTTTAGATTACCTATTAATTTTGTACACCGGGACACATGTAACAATAGTCACTAATTCTAGTTTGTCAATGAATAATGTACTGTACTATTTTCATGTGAATTGGGAATAGTGAACATATTTAATGCACTATTCCTGAAAGAGATCATACCTTCATGTGTACTGGACTAATACTTGTTGACCAATAAAAGTAGTAATCTCTACTCGAGTAATGCCCAATGAAAAATAATAAACGAATAATAAAAAAAATTGGACTATTTGATTCACCGCAATTAATTAATAATGATACGAAACTACTGGACATTAAGTTGTGACGATTAATATATGGTGAAGATTTGACCATGTCAATTTCGCTAATTAAAGATGGCATAATATATAACGAATATTTCGGCCAGAATACTGGAATTAAAAATTTACTTCGTATTTATAAAAAATAATATTAAAAAAGTATGCTAATAAAAAGTTTTCAATACAGCTACAGTGATACCAACACCTCGTGCTAAAACTGGATCGCGCATGTTCAGTTGAACAAACGCATGGACAAAAGAATATTTAACATTATGCAAAGTTTTTTTAAAAGTTTATGTGATTTTTAAAGGATTAAATTAAAGATGTAATGTATCAAATTGTACTGAATAATTATTTAAAATTATTAATTAAGATCATATAAAAATACAAATACGTAATTATCTGGGGAACAAACTAAACTTTCCAACTAGTAAAACCTTTACTATAACACTGTTACCGATCTTAAGCGTACAAACTTTATATTTTATTTAATTAACAAACCTCTTTACATACTGGACGATTCATCAACACAGAATGGTAAAGATAAGAGCGACACCCACATTAAGTTCCACACACATTTCTGCTCGAGCCATAACGCGTGAATTCTGATTCTTAGCGAGAAGAGAAATGGGCCATAAATCACGAGCAAATCCATCCATTTTGCACTTGTGAATTATTCACGTTAATGTGGAAATAAAAACAGTAATGCGTCTATCGAGCCCTGTGTAATTTCTCGTCGGGGCAACCCTAGTTGTTGGGTGCCTTGTCATGCTGAAAATAAAATATTTAAGATCCCCAAGGTAGCTGGAACTGGGCGTTTGCATTGGGCGCCAAGGGAACAGGTGTATTTATGGTGGCAAATTGAAAATTATTTACAGGCGTCAGCATGAGAGAAGGCTGCTGTGTGTTTAATGCTATGTGTTTAATGCTGTGTGTTTAAATGCTGTGTAGAGTAAAGCAGAATTGAATGCGGTGTCCAAGATAATGTTGGGTTTCCTTCTAATGGTACCATTTAAACCGTGAAAATTACAGAGTGTTACATTTTGAGACACATAAAAATATAGGGTGAAAATATAACGTTTTTGACAATGGTGTCCTTTATTATACAATGTTCGGCATAGTGCCTCTGAATTAAATATTGATCCTCAAGTTATTGTTTCTAAAATTTCACCAGAAATTAATTTGATTTTAAAAAATGATATGAATTGTAGAAATTTATTTTTTAAAACATCTTGGTATGTCTTAACATATGCATCATTATTTGTTTCAGACATCTAAAAATTGATTCGTTATAAGTATATATGATTGTTAACGTATTGTTTATCAAAAATGAGTGAGATATGTTAATCATTTGCTACATTAAGCAATTGTTTTGTTATAGTGCCCAACCATTGTTGTTAATTTATTCATTTGTCATAATAGCCAATTATTTTATTTAACCTCTATTTTTAGTTTTGAGCAATTGTTGTGTCAAATAATTCGTTTAAGTTAACCAATTATTGTACTTAAAATTCGTTTGTTTTATAGACCAATTGTTCAAGTTAAACAATTTCTTTCCATGTTAACCAATGGATGTATCAATAGTATCCAAATAATTAATTTACTTATTGCAACTTTATTAAAAATTTAATAAAAACGTTTTGCAATACAGTTATAGTGACACTAAAACTTCATGATAAATCTGGTTGGAGCACGCTCAGTTAAACAAACGCATGCAAAAACAGATGATTTATTTTAGAAATACGTAACAATACGTATTAAAACATTAGAAATATATGTAATAATTTATAATTTAGAACGTATGCAAACGTTAGAAATACTTGACAATACATAAAATTTTTAAATGTTCATGATGTATAAAGGAACAAAGTAAAAGTAAAATGCTTCAAATTACATCGAATAATTATTCAAAATTATTAAATAAGATCTGATAAAGTACAAATATCTAAATATCTGGGAAACAAGTTAAGCATTCCAACTTGTAAAACCCTTATTGTAACACTCTTATCGATCTTAAATGCACAAACTTTATATTTTATCTAATTAACAAACAAACCTTTTCACATACTGAACGATTCATCAACATAGAATGGCAAAGATAAGAGCGACACTCACACTAAGTTCCACACACATTTCTGTTCCTAACGCGAAATTCTGACTCTTAGCGAAGAGATATGGACCATAAATCACGAGCAAATCCATCCATTTTGCAAATTGTGAATTATTCACGTTAATGTGGAAATAAAACAGTAATGCGTCTGTCGAGCACTGTGTAATTTCTCGTCGGGGCAACCCCAGATGACGGGTGCCTTGTCATGCTGAAAATAAAAAATTTAAGATCCCCCAAGGTAGCAGGAACTGGGCATTTGCATACGTCGCCAAGGGAACAGGTGTATTTATGGAGGGAAATTGAAAATTATTTACAGACGTCAGCATGAGAAAAGGGTGCCGTGTTTAATGCTATGCTGGTGACAGCAGAATTGAATGGGGTGTCCAAGATAATTTTGGGTTCCCTTCTAATGGTGCCATTTAAACCGTGAAAATTACACAGTGTTACATTTTTGAGACTCATAAAAATATGGGAGGAAGTATAAGGTTTTTTACGATGGTTCCATTTATTACAATGTTTGACATAGTACCTCTGAATTAAATAATTTTATCATCAAGTTCTAATTTTTAAAATGTTAACAGAGATTAATTTTTTTAAAAATGATATGCAGTGTAAATTTACTTTTTAACAAAAATCTTGGTATGTCTTAACATATGCATCCTTGTTTGTTTCGGACATTTAATAATTGGTTTGTTCTACTTATATTTTTGATTGTTAATTTGTTTCTACTAAACAATGAATCTTTTGTCATTAACCAATTGTTGTATTTAGCATTTCTTTGTTATTTTGACCAAATTTTGATATTAAACAATATATTTTCCATGTTAACCAATGGAGGCATCAATATTAACAATTGTTGTATAAAAAAGAATTTTGCTTTTTAATCAATTATTGTATTAAACTAAGTTATACTTGGTGAGACAAACAAATAATCAAAAAAAAATAATACATTATCTATACTTGGTACAAACAAACAATAAGCTATTTAGTTTGTTAAACAGTATATTTTATTGTCAATGTATTAAAACATTCATTAAACAAATAATTTAGTGTAATGTGTTATCATTTGCTATATTAAAACAATTGTTTTGTTATACTGCCAAACTATTGTTGTTAAATTATTCGTTTGTCATATTAAGTCATATAAAGTACAATATGTCATTATCTTTTTGAAACAAGTTAACCATTCCAACATGTAAAACCCTATTATTGTTATCTATCTTAAACGTACAAACTTTATATGCTATCTAATTAACAAACTTTATATTTTATCTAATTATCAAATCTCTTCACGTACTGGACGATTCATCAACACAGAATGGTAAAAGATAAGAGCGACACCCACCCTAAGTTCCAAACACATTTCTGCTCGAGCCATAACGCGTGAATTCTGACTCTTAGCGAGAGATATGGGCCATAAATCAAGAGCAAATCCATCCATTTTGCACTTGTGAATTATTCACGTTAATGTGGAAATAAAACAGTAATGCGTCTGTCGAGCCCTGTGTAATTTCTCGTCGGGGCAACCCCAGATGACGGGTGCCTTGTCGCTGAAAATAAAAAATTTAAGATCTCCCAAGGTAGCTGGAACTGGCCGTTGCATTGGGCGCCAAGGGAACAGGTGTATTTATGGTGGCAAATTGAAAATTATTTACATGCGTCAACATGAGAAAAGGATGCTGTGTGTTCAATGCGGGTGACAGCAGAATTGAATGGGGTGTCCAAGATAATGTTGGGTTTTTCCTTCTAATGATGCCATTTAATCAGAAAAATTACAGAGTGTTACATTTTGAGACTCATAAAAATATGGGTGAAAAATATAAAGTTTTTTACAATGGTGTCCTTTATTATACAATGTTTGACATAGTGCCTCTGAATTAAGTATTTTATCGTCAAGTTATTGTTTCAAAAATTTCAACAGAAATTAATTTGATTTTAAAAATGATATGCATTGTAAAAATTTACTTTTTTAAAACATCTTGGTATGTCTTAACATATGCATCATTGTTTTCAGGCATTTGACGATTTTTTGTTAACTTATTGTTTATTAAACAATAAGTGTTTGTTCTAATTTGCTATATTATTTTTTGTATATTTTAATTAACGTATTGTTTACTAAACAAATTCTTTTGTGTTAACCAATTGTTTTTATTTTTGCATTTCTTTTGTTATTTTTGTTATATTGACTTTGATGTTAAACAATATATTTTCCATGTAACCAATGGATGCATCAATATTAACAACTTGTTGAATAAAAAAGAATTTTTTTTTTAATCAATTATTGTATCAAACTATAAGTTATACTTGATAACAAACAAATAATCAAACAGTAATTATCTATACATGGTACAAACAAACAATAAGCTATTTAGTTTGTTAAACGTATATTTATTGTCAATGTATTGCTTATTAAACAATGTAATGTGAGATATTTTTATATTAAACAATTTTTATATTACCTAACTATTGTTGTTAAATTATTCGTTTGTCACATTAATCATATTGTATTTGACATCTATTTCAAATTTTGGACAATTTTTATGTCAAACATTTCGTTTGTAAAACAATTGTTGAATTTAGTATTTTTGTTATAGTGACCAACTGATGAGTTAAAACAATTTCTTTTTCATGATAACTAATTTATGTATCAATATTATCAACTGTTGTATAAAAAGTATTTTGCTTTTTAATCAATTGTTGTATTAAATAAAAGCGAACAAATCAATAAACTATATTTAGTAAGAGATGGCATTAATCATTAATGAATAATCTTTCTTCCATCGCATATTTCTTCCTCTCATTCTTATTTATTCTCATCGCATTTTTGCAATCTATCTGAAAGCTCATCTTTAATTATCGAAAGATATATTTTTTTTTTCTTTCAACTTTATTCAATCTTCGAGAAATATTATTTCATAGTGCCTTGTCAAATCCTGTAATAAAAAGTTTATTTTCGCTTACTACGTCATTACATATGGCATGCTAAAATGCACATGGATCAACTTGATATCTTATAAGTAACTTATAAAATAAATAGAAAACCAACTAGCATGAAAATATATATACTAATTTCTCCAAGTTATGTGATAGGTGGGTTAGAGAAAAATGCTTAAGCCGAATTAGGGTAGAGCTTTTGCACATATATACACATAATATTTGTTTAATTGGGACAAAGAACTAACTAAAGTACTGCTTACTAGTATAAAGAAAATTATTTAATAAATTAGCAGTTCCTCACACTTTCAACTCTCTGTGATTTCCAATTCCTAAAATATTCCACCCTCTAAAATGTTACACAGTTATTTTGGAAATAAGAAATTTTTCCACTTATTTCCTCATGAAAAAAAATTTACAATTGAAAAAAACTTGGCAATAAATAAAGGAAAAGAAAATAACGATTTCATTGAAGATTTTAAGCAATCAAAACAGACGAGAAAAGATGAAATTTATAATTCAAATTTTTAAAAAAATGAGAATGATACATTAGTTTAAAAAATTTTGATAGAAAAGATGACATAAATAGAGCAATAGCAAGACGAAAAATTCAGAACCACATTAACTCCGAGTTGGCGAAAATTCGGGGTATTACTCATATTATTTCCAATGTATTTCGGAATAAATATTTGTTATTATTCCTTTTTAAATATTTCTTTTATAAAAACTCGGTACATTTATTTTTTAAATTTATAAAATGTGATGTTTGTGAGAAATATTTTTGCTGCATAATTTATATATTGCAGGAAATTGTGTATTTTTGGATTTAAAGCAATATTAGATTAACAAACCTTTTTTATTGAATTTCTGAATATTTTATTCAGATATAAATTTACGATATAATAATCTACATTTTATTTAATGGATAAGTTATAATTTTCCCACCAAAATAATAATGTTTTAAATCAATTTTTACATTCTTTTTTTAATATCTGCACCTACATTAATTACATTAAAGTGGTTAATGTTATTCCTATTTCAAATTTAAAAAGCGATGGTTTATGTTTGAGTACGAGGAAAATTTAATGTGTAATAAATCATATGAAATCAGACTTATGACATCCACTACAATATATTATGCATAATGTGTTGATTAGAATCAACAGATAGTGAGTTCCACATTTATGCACTACTATGATTGATAATTGAAAGTTCCTGGAATTTGTAAAATCCTACATGGTAAACACATGTACACTATTTCTCAAGCATAAATTGTTTACACATTTAGCCTAACTATACATAGAGCTTTCAGGTTTAAATAGTGTTTTCAAATTGCTTTCAAAGTTCACCCTACATCAATCGAAATATCAGGAATTAAGAACTATTTCTTGCTACATTAATTTTTCTAGCAATAATATTTTAACTCGCAGAAAATGTCTCACATTTTGTAACTTCACATCTAGTTCAGTGTGGAATTAACTTGGATACAGCACTTCAGATACTAAACACCAATGAAAGCTTAAACGTCAAATCTGCATTATGCTAAATTCGTAGACCGGAAATCCGAGCAGTTTGAAGAGGTAATTGCAGGATATCTTAAACGTGGGAGTCCATTTTAAAGTAGGATGACACTAGAGATAGGCTTTGAGGCACCGAAGTGTACTTCAATTATTAAGGGGCCAACAACAGGTTTAGCAATTTCGTGAATCAAAGTAGAAGATATGTAAACAAAGAGTAGTGCTTTTACTTTGAAGAAAAAGTAGGTTAGGGTATCTTAAGTAAGATAAAGATGAATAGGCATCGGATTGTTTTAAGGGATTGAATGATGAATGGATGGATTTATTGAATGAGATTGGAATGATTTATATTAAATTTCTAGACCATAAATCCAAGCAGTTTGAAGAGGCCATTGGGGGATACCTCAGATGGTATTCATGTGGGCATCCATTTTAAATTAAGAGGATACTATAGATAGGCGTTTAACCACCGAAATGTAATTCAATTACTAAGTTGGTAACAACATGCTTAGCAATTTCGTGGATTATAGTAGAAGATGTATAAACAAATAGTGCTTTACTTTGAAGGAAAAAAAGCTGGGTTGAATATCTTCAGTAACTTAAAGATGATTAACCATTGGATCGTTTTAAGGAATTGTATGGATGAATTTATTAATTGAGATTGAATGGATTTATGTTAAACTTGTAGGTCAGAAATCCAAGCAGTTTGAAGAGGCCGTTGGAGGATACCTCAAATGGTATGCATGTGGGCGTCAATTTTAAATTAAAATGACACTAGAGATAGGCGTTGAACCACCGAAGTGTACTTCAATTACTAAGCTGCCAACAGCATGCTTAGCAATTTCGTGGTTTATAGTAGAAGATGTACAAACATATGTGAAAGATAGTGCGGAATGTGAAGATGCGAAGAGTAGTGCTTTACTTTGAAATGAACAAAACTAGACTGGTGTATTTTCAGTAATATAAAGAGGAAAAGCATTGGATCCTTTTAATTTTTTTCTTTTTAACATTGAATTTACGAAAATGTAATGAATTAAAATAAATTAAACTTACTAGTTAATAAGAATATAAACTTAAAAATTTTTCATTCCAGTCGGAGTATTGCCAAACTCGCGGCCTATAGGGCACCTAGCGTGCAGTAAAGCCCAGTTTCTAATTGCCTAGTAACTTTCATTGCAGTAAATGAGTCAACTCGATGGGAATCGTTACAGTCAAACTGCTAAGTGTTAATTTTCTGCATATTCTCCACAACAACTCTGAAATGGAAGGAAAATATCTAAGTGCTTCCGGAAGGCAATTTCATCGTTCGCCTTTCGTCTGTTCTTGATAGAACACACCGATGTGCAACAACATGAATCATATTATTTGTCCTTGACTCAAAATGTTTCACTTATTAAAAAGAAGACTTAGAATTTCGATATTTATTGATCATTACGATCTTAAATATTCTAAAAATAATGTTTTTTCTATTTATAATTTATTTATTTTTGCAATTAAAAGGTTTGGTTTATCGCACTACGATCAGTTTTTGCACACTTTAGGTTTATTAGACCAGGACCTACAGTTCAACGTGGATTCCGAAACACTCACAAATATCCCAGCTACCGCCAGCCTGAAGGCCCACATTTGGTTCGAATGTGAATCAGCCTTTAAGTAAGGATTATTTTTTAAAAGATATCCATAAATACTTTCTTTCCTTTGATATTATTATTATTTATCATTTGTAACTCTCGTTTTGAAGCACACTGTTGTTAATAAATTTATTTTCATGAAGTAAATTGACTAATTATTAAATAAGGAATTTTCTACACCGTAGACTTCAATTTAATTAAGTCGAATATTTATATAATAGATCAGAGATAAATAGTATTGCGCCAACCAATTTTATTGAGGTCACTAAACTTAAAATAATTTTTGATTCTTGATCCATTACTACCACTATGAAATAAAAATCAAGTCTAATCAATAGTCATTCATATTGTCTTAAGTTTTTGTTATCTAAGCTAATTAATTTGTAAATTTATTGTCGAATTAATTTTATTGAGCTTTTGCCTACCGAAACTTAGCCATGGTTTCATGCATTTCGTGATCCATTAACAACTAGCATGTAAGAGGGATTCGGGTTCTAATCCACTAGTGGCGTTCGTTAGAGCGACTGCTTTCAGAAATCGAAAATCCATGGTGAATGCGTAATTTTCGTCATCTGCCATATGAAAACCACTCACAAATCTAATATTCATCTAAATCCTTTCAGAAACAACATCCTTTTTCATCATTCCTTGATGATGTACTCTTGATATGCGTATATGGGAACACAAGATCCACTAATATAAACAATATGAAGAGTCATAGCATTTATTTTTGTGATTCGATTTATTATTATTTGTAGCAAATTTATTTATTATCAAAAATGAGATATCGAATATCGATATTTATTGTTCATTGCAATTCTTGCAAATCATAAAAGAAACTTTTCTAAAAAAATTGAATGCATTGAATAATTTATATTTATATTTTATAAAAAATAACTTAGAATTGGTTTGCTGTTTTTTATTGCTAAAATGGCAAAATTGTCTGTTATTTTTGTTACCACTGTGAAATAAAAAAAAAAATCTAATTTACAATCATGCATATCAATCGAAATTGTACGTTTTTAAACTATCTAATTTGTACATCAAATTCTTTTTTTTTTTTTTTTACCTTATTCTCTGAAAGTTAGTATTACTTAAAAAAAAAAAAAATTCTTTTTGAAACGAAATGTATATTTCAAAGCGAGATTGCTATTACATGGAGAAAAGAGAAAAAAGTCCGAACTTTGAAAAAGATACTGTCTGCTTCAGGATTTCAATCAATTTATAAATTTTATACGAACCCAATCTGTATCTTTTTTTTTGTTATTGGATTCGCTTAGAAAGTTATTGTTTCTGATAGGAAAACTATACTGATGTGAAACTACAGACGGACGTTATTTTAAATGATTTTTTTTTTTTTGTAGAGAAAGTAACATTTTTAAGTAAGGATTATTTTTTTTAAAGATATAAATAAATATTTTTTTCCTTTGATAGTATTATTATTTATAATTTGTAACTCTTTTTGAAGTCCATTTGTTAATAAATTTATTTTTATGAAGTAAATTGATCTAATTATTAAATAAGGAATTTTCCACCGTAGACTTCAATTTAATTAAATCGAATATTTATATAATAAATTATTAATTATTACATAAATATTATTATATAAATGTATATTATTATATAAATGTATATTATTATATAAATATTCGCATTTTATGTTATGTTTGTAATTCATATATTTGGAAATATTTGTGTAAATGCTTTTACACAGCAGTGTTGTCAAACCTACGTCCAACGATCTACAGTCATATTAAACTGGGACTTACAGTTAAAGTGGATTCCTAACTACTGCAAACAATCATCGCACTACCAGGATTCGAACCCGAAATCATCTGTGTATTATTTTAGCTAATTAAATGATTACAAAAGAATGTTAAAAGTACAATTTCATGTTGTAGATTTTTCCTTGCTTTCTTAATATTTTCAATAGTTAGTTTATTCAGATTTTGCAAATTTACATAAAATGATAATCGAAATATTTCTCTGTTTTTTATTCGTTTTTACTAACTAATTAGTTAAAATAATAGCCTTAAGAAAATTTAATTTAGTTAGCCTTAGTTAAATTTTCTTCAAAATTATTTTAAATAGCATTCAAATGATAATTAAAATCATTGGTAAAAGTAAATTTGAACTTACGAATAAATCTCTGAATTAATAGTACTCAAATTTCAAACGCTTATGAGCTTATGTTAAAAATGTCAACAGAAAAACGTATATTTTATAAAGCATAGCTCATAAAATTATTCTTTTTTAAAATTTTTTTGAAAATATTTTTTATAAATTGAAAAAAAAAGTAAAATTTTTTTTTTATCTCTGAATACTTTCAATAACTCTCTTTTTTTTTTTTTCTAAAAAAAATTTGATCTAAAAAAAATATTTTTTTTAAAAATAGTCACGACATTTAATACTTCACTTTTAAGAATAATGAACTTGTTAAAAGCAAAGAATTGATAGGCACAAAAAATGTTATGACCCCATATTAAAAGAGTATTTATTTTTAAAAACATGCTAATTAATTTCAGATTAAAGGTAAAAACTTTCAGGATTTTTTTTCCACTATTTAATGATACGCTTAAAGTTTCAAAATAAAATAAAATTTTATTTTCGGATTATTAGTCGACATAAAAAATTATGCAATATATGATGTTACATAACTGCAATTATCATGAAAACTATTATTTAGCGCAATTAGTTTTTCCAACATTTGTCTAACAAAAAGATGTTTTATACATTGCACCATTTAAGTCAACAGAAATAAAAAAAATTCAATACTTTTTTTTATACCTGACACTTACTTGAGATCATTGACCTCTCACACGACAAATTAGCAGGTCCAACTTTGTCTAGAATGTATCAAGAAAGAAACACCAGAGGAGAGAGGAACGAAAACCTCCTGGATAACATTAATAAAATTTGCACCTTCTATTTGAATCCAAAGATGAGATTTTCTGACATACTGCTTTATTAAGTCCCTCACAACCATTGTTCCAAAACATTCGATTAGATTACCAGACTTTAAACTTAATCTTTTAAAGAGACTAACATAATAAAATGGGTAAGGATCCATCATGCATTCCCATAAAAAAGCTATAACCTAGAACTCAATGTTAATAGATCTTCCTTTCAAGGATTTGTTGACCCTTACTTTAGTCTTTTGAACTTTTTTTTTTCCCGCTCGTTTGACTTTTGGAACCGATGGGAGGGAGAAAAGAGAAAAAGGAGTGTGCAGGGTCGAGTGAAGCGTTCCAGACAGTATGGAGGATACAAAAGCCCTCAAACGAACTGGCTTTTTAAGGATGATTTTGTATATATTTATTATATAATGATCTTTTGTGTGTTATGTAATGCAGTTGTGCAGTGTTGTCTTGGTAAATTTTAATAAACAGGGCATCTAAACAAGGCTTTTGAGAAATAATTTAGTTTATATCCATGAAAAACACTGAATCAAGACCACACGCCTATCCGCCTCTAACTTTTACTAAATGAAAAGGGTTTCGAATAAAATTTGAAATAAAAAATATTTTATAAAAAAATATTAAATCTAAAAGTGCGAAAACTACTGTTTAATTGTGAATTTGTCCCTTTGAATTTTGTATTATTTTCTCTATCTTGAGGCTCTTAATTATGTGCGTATGTTAATAAAAAAATTAATTTTACAACAATTTTTTATTCTATACCACCTGCAAATTTGTAACTAATTTCCATTGTTCACAATATTTTTTAATATGTTTATGTTGGAACATCATTTTTTCTTTTTTCCGATGTTTTCTTTTCTTAGAAATAATTTATCGGATCTAAAAATCTGCGAGATTTTGTCCTTACATTATGTCGCATCTATCTTCATTTCCCATATTTTATTTACTAGTTGTCATTCTTCTTTTTTATCATTCAGTCTAGGCGCTGGCAAATTAATATGATTCGATTTTATCTGCTTTTGGATTTCATACATAATTAAATGCGGTGTATGTATTATAAATAATATATTACAAATATTTTTCATATAATGCTATCTGTAAATATTCACGTTATTGTACCAAACATGTCTTACATATCAGTTTTTAATCATCTTGTTTTTCTCAATTTTTTTAATTCTAATTATGATTTATCTTAAAAATTATTTTATTTTTTTGAATCTGTCAAAAATAGAAGTGCCCCTTAGATTTAATATAAGGGAAATAAAAATATCGTTTACCAATTAAATTGGACACCATGATACACTTGGTTGATTAATAAGGTGAAGTGTTAATAATATCCGAGATCAAAATGTTTCGAACTATTTCAAAGTGAAAAAGATTTCTAATTTAATTTAAAACCATTTCTATTTTCGAAATGGCAAATGTTAATACAATGGAATTTAAACTAGAGATTTGAGATAAAATTTTAATAAAAGTAAAAATTAAAAGCTTAACAATGAATCATTGATTTTACAATTCATACAATCAATAACGGATGAAAAAATATTTGTTGTATATGTACGATAACATGTCATTTTAATACTTATAATCAGAAATAAAAAAAAAAGTAAACTATCTTTCTATATGACAAAAACTCTTTGAAAATTTAATTTGAAAGTGTCAGTAAAGATAAATATTACAAACAACATTTTTTTAAAAAGCAATTGTAAACATGCTACAACAACAATTTTTATTAAAACGCTTTTTATAAGATACACATTTTTTCACCTTAAATATATTGAAAATTATTAAACGCGTACCATCTTCTAAAATATAAAATATTTTTCCAAAGAAACATTTCGATTTTTCATTTAACTCAAGTTTGAAAAAGTACGCATGCTACATGCAATATCTATTTTAGATGAATAAGTAACACGTATGCGACCAGCATTTGATTTATCGTTTTTCAAGAATCCGCATAAAAAACGGAGTCAGGATCAATCGAGCTGTATAAAAGTCGACAAAAAAGCTTTCCAAAAAATGTCATCCAACAAAGAATCCTTTTGAATATATTTTTCAAATAAAATTCAAATTGAAAGTTCTGGAGTTTCCTTTCAAAAGAATAATCTCAAGTCACAGCAGACCGAAACGAAAGTTATTTAAAATAAAAGTTTTCTGAGTTTTACATTAATATGTCGTAATCTCTCCTGGCTTATTAAATATATTATTGTATTTTATTAACAAATGTGTAGCTATTAGAACGTTTTGAAAGAAATGGAGATATCATTATTTTACTAATAATTACTCAGATCAATAATGAAAAATATTTTTTCATAACTTAGGATCTCCTTCATGTATTTATTATTATTATTATTATTTTTGCATTTTGCATTTTGAACCCAAAACTCGCCATAAAAACTTTACAGTATGGGTCGTTTTCCACAAAAAAAACATCTTTATTTGTATATGCATATATCGGAAATTATGATTTTTAATGATGAATGATTTAAAATTATTTTTTAGTGAAAAAAATTCTTATGTTATTGCTACCAATGACTTTTGGCCCTGGGTAGGTACAAAGAACACGATCAAGGACGGAGATATTTTCCAGATGGCGCTAATATCTGTTTTGCTAGACTGGTTTTAGTCCTTTCTTTCGTTATCTTCTTTGAATCCTTATCTTCTTAAAGATTTGTTATAATTTGTTTAATCCTTTTAAAGGCAAATTCGTATCTTCTTCCCTACAAGTCGGAGATGTGTTAATAGCTCTAGTAGCATTTGTTATATTTGCTCGAATTTGAAGTATAAACAAATTCAAAGTTTATTAAAGCATACTTCAAGTCATGTTAAGTAAAGAATTCGGAAGTAATAAGAATTCGAAGTCACATTACTCCCGAATATGTAGAATTCGAGTTTAATAACTTTGAAAGTTCATTATCTACAATTGCACTTTAATTTTAATTTTTTAATCGAACTTTAATTAAACAAACCGTAATTAATTTTAATTTCAAGGTTTTAAGATAATGTGTTTGGATATTGGCTATTACTAAAAGTGTGTTCTTGAACATTGTATTTGCTAATTAATTTATTGTAAGCAAAAGAATACAAAATTATGGTTAGTTCATGCATTATAAACATTTTAAGAAAAACATTAAAAATCTTTTAATTATTATTGTTTTAAACTTCAATAAGAACAATTTGTTAAAAAATAACTATACACTTTACATATAACAATATCATTTCGTAATACTACGCATGTCTGAAAAGTAGGAAAAGAAAAAGCATAATATAACAGAATATATATATATAGATAGCATAATTTTTTAAAGGTGTGTGTGTGCAAAATATTGAAATCAAATACTATACAATAGAATTTTTTCTTCCTCTTAAATTTCACATTTATATTTTCGTAAAGAAATAACATTTTTACGAACTTGTAAGTCGTTTTAATTAAAAATATTTGATCTACCAAAATAAATTTTTATTGCAAATATTGATTTTTCTGAAGGTTATGTTTACTTTCGCATGCATGATCAAAATATGTATTTATAGTAACATAAGAAAATGTGCACAGTATACGTAAGTAGAACAACCACTACGTTTGCTTGTTGATGTGAATCTCGTTTTACTACAGCAGGATTTTCATTCACAATAAGTATACAAATGAAAGTTGTTTGAATAATGCTGACAAAGAATTAAAATTATTTTTAACTATACGTTGTAACAATGTAGTAAAAATTTATTTTATAAATAAAAATTAAAACTTCGCTTTCTGGATTTTGTTTCTTTACTTTTGGAAATTTTAAAAATCTCTTTAAACTGAAATGCAAAATTTATAGAAGACAATGTGAATAAAATATTTTTATATTACATTTATATTTTTGTTTACAAAATATATATCAATTTTTTAAAAATTATGAAAAATATGAAAAATGAAATTTTTACCTTTCTATTTAATTTAATAAAAGTTAATAACTAACTTGGCTGTGACGCTAGTGCCACAGGTTTTGGATTAGAGTGCCGATGGTGCCATGGATGTCTGTAGTTATTCGGAGTCCACTTTAAATCATACGTCCCGGCCTAATATGAATGTAGAGCGTTGGGCATATGGCTGACATCCCTATCCCGTAAAAAGAAAACATCATCTATCTTGATATCTGCCAGTAGGCAGACGAACCATCTTGGGGCTGTTGGCCACCGATGATGATAATGATGATGATTAATTTGAGCTCGGTGTCACGATTTCGGGTTCGGGTCCTGGCTGTGGCATGAATGTTTGTAGTGGTTCGGAATCCACTGTAAACAGTAAGCCGTGATCTAATATAACTATTGGGAGTTGGGCGTAGGGCTGTCAACACTACATCGTAAAAAAACATATCGTGTCGGAATCTGCCAGTAGGCTGATGGCAGTTATCCAATATGTTTTGTAGTGTCAGGAAGATAGTTAATTAGTTTAATACTATAGCTAATTAAGATAATTTTAATTTGATTCTTGCACGTATATTGCAATCAGGAGTGCTTTAAATATATTTTACTTTTGAATTCATTCTAGTATTTTTCTTTTATACTTTAAAAACAGTTGAAATATATTATCAAAATTTTCATTTATTATTTCCCATAGGAACTAAAACATTACATTACACCAGTATTTTCAAATTTAAAAACGCATGTTATTATGTCTTTTACAAGTCACAACTCAATATCCTTCGAATAAGAATTATCACTGATGCGATACTGCTTTTAAAAATTTTCACCATAATATAAGAAAAAAAATCTCCTACCCATTATCCCCGAAAGCATTCTTTGAAATCTCTCTCCCTATCGATATTTTCTTGGACGAGATAATCAGCTACTTTCGGAAAGGCTGTCAAAATTTCACGCCATTTTGATAAAGTCATTTTTGATTACATAATTTCCTTTCAAAAATCTCTCGCCAGTTGTGCTCTTGGAAATGTGAGACCTGCACTTAGCTGGATGTATTTGTCCAACAAAAATAAGATGGGTCATTTGAGCTCCTACTTAAAAGCAATAAATTGAATCTGGATTGTTTTTTCGTTTTTGAAATCGTTACTGATTACATTATAAGTTGAGAGTTTTAAGTGCTCTTCGTTATACACTTCAACTGTTTTTTTTTTTTTAATAAATAAATTTAACTTAACCATTTAATTTCAGAAGTAAAATTATCTCATGTTTCATTTGTTTCTAAATTTAAGAAGTTTTAAGAAGAAAGAAATTAAAGTAAGTTATAAGTTATGAAAAAAAAAATTTAGCATTAACTAATAACTGAAATATACATATTTCTAAAGAAAGTTAAGCATTACAATTTATTTCCTAATATGACCAAAAGATGTTTATTTTCGAAGGTTTCAAAATTAGATAGTTAAATCATATTGTGCGGTGTCACACGTTCGGGCACCACAGTATAATGTACAGATTTTAGTGTACAGGTTGGACAGATTGTAATTGGGTGTCGCAATGTTGAAATATTTGAAGCACAGGTTGGAGAACTTACAGCTTTATTCATACATGCACAAACACTACACACATACAATTAGAGATGTACCCGTATTTAACATATTTAAAGACAGATAATTGTAGATTCATGAAAGAACTCCATTTCTAGCGCGAAAACCCGAAACTCGGTAAAGCGAAATGTGCACAAAATGTACTTCCTCCTCGGGTGAGAGTCTGTAGGTCAACTATTTCGAAGGGATGCGCTAAATATGTTTCATCTAGGGATGAGAGACAATAAACTAAATGTTTCTCAGCGGTAACGAAAGTTGCGTTGTACTTCTGCTAGGGTTAGAATCTCGAGGCCGACTGACCCTTTTGCCAGTGTGTAGGAGGAAGCACAGTTAAAATACTATAACTTAAAAGCTAAATTCTACAGAGTTAATATGTTTCTGGCACTCGTTACCAGAGGTTTAGGGTTCGAGTCCGGTAGTTCCTTCGATGTTTGTAGTGATTTAATTGTATTATTGAAAAGTTCTTGATGCAGTTATTTTATCGCCATGAACAGCCTAGCATTGCTCACAATTTCATTTTTTTTAAATTCTGTATTTTCAATTATTTGAGTAAAAAGTATTTTAAAATAATTTATAATTTAAATTAATAAAATTTCAATATGATGTCCAAATTTCTAAAGTAAAGTAACAGAATTTCAATGAACATGGTAAAGAAATCATTTTTATTGCATCATCGAGAATAAATAACATTTCTAAATATAAATACTAAAGAAATCAAGCATTAAAAAATATTTTCTTTATAAAGCAATTAAAAATGTCTTGTCATTTGTATTGTGCAGCATTAAGAATACTTTTTTCATTTATTTATTAGGTTATTCAACTTGGAAGCGCATATTGTCAGTTTGAAAATATCTTTTAACTATAAAAATTTATAGACCATATATATCAATAACTGCCATACATAACAAATTCGTATTGAAACGATACTAATACTAATATACATTTCTAAATATAAGTAAATAAATCAAGCATTAAAAGATTTTCTACATAAATCAACGAAAAAAATGTGATTTGAATTGTGCATTAATAGGAATAATTTTTTCGTCTATTTATTGGGTTATTCAACTTGGAAGAGCCTATTAACAGTTTGAAAATATTACCTAACTAAAAAATTATTGCCCAAATATATCAATAGCTGTCATATAACCACTTCACACTTAAACGATACTAAAAATAACTATTAGACTCTTTCATTCCAAAACGAAATTTTCCTTGAAAACAGCTAATGTTAATCAATAACTTATCTATCTCATTTTAGGATTTTTCCTTTACAGATCTTTTGAGCTTCTTAAACTTGCAGGAACTTTTAATTTTCAAAAGTGGATCACGATCCTCAAATTAATTGTCTAATGCGATTGTCTAATGTGATAGATCAAATGGAAAAATCAGAGGATTAAACTGTGGAATTGTTGTCTGTAATATTGCAAAAAACTGCTAATTCTCTTTGAATTATAATATAACATTATCAGCACATACAGTTCTCAGTAAATTTTTTTTCAAGTAATTTACATTACTTTCAAAAGCTTGATTTTATTTCAATTGAACCTATTAAGTGCCCTTAAACTAAAATTTAATTATTTCTTTTAAAAACAAATTTCAGAAAGTCTTTAATCCATGTTATTTTACAGAATTCTGTCTTTTTTCATCATTAGACCAATCTATTGTTTTGGAAGGAAAGCTTGTAGATCAATGACTGCATTGTTGAAAGTTCTTAATGCAGTAGCTTCATCGTCATGAACAGCATTGCTCACAATTTAGTTTTTTTTTAGTTCCGTATTTTCAACTATCTGAGTAGATAGAAAGTATTTTAAATTAATTTGTAATTAAAATTAATAACAATTTTCAATATGTTAATTACCTAAAGTAACTAACAGAATTGCAATGTGTATGGTAAAGAAATAATTTTCATTGCATCACCTAAAAATATATATTTCTAAAAATAAGTACTAAAGAAATCAAACAATAGAAAGAGTTATATATAAAACAACGAAAAATGTCTTGACATTTAAATTCTGCATTAAAAAGGAATATTATATTTTCACCTATTTATTAGGGTATTCAACTTGGAAGGGTATATTGTCAGGTTGAAAATAACGTCTAACTACAAAATTATATCACAAATATATCAGTAACTGTCAAACATCGTATTTAATCAATGCTAAAAATAACTTTCAGACTCTTCCATGTCAAAACAAATTTGTCCTTGAAACACCTCAAAGTTAATCAATAACCTATCCATCTCATTTCAGAACTTGTGCGTTGTGTTCCTTTCTAGATCTTTTTCAGCTTCTTAAACTTACTTGGGACTTTTAATTTTCGCAGAGTGGATCACGATCATCAAATTAACTAAAAACTTTACCAAGACTATCAATCAAAATGCCCAGGGTTCTTTTTTTTTTTAGAAAGTCCTGTAGCTTCCGTTCTTGATGAAATGGGTGGACTTATCAAGTTTTACTCGATCGGATCTATTTCCATGCACAGAATGGCGGGCGCTCCTTTAACAATGAAGGATTTTCCAGTGCCCATCTCGCGGGAGACGCCGGTTTAATCAAGGTGATAGGCCTTGACACAAGTGGTTTAATAAGAGACAAATTGTCTGATGTGATAGATCGCGGGATAAAGATGATTAAACTCAGGAATTGCTGTCCGTAATATTGCAAAAACTATTCATTCTCTTTGAAGCAAAATATAACATTATCAGCACGTAAATTTTCATCCGAGTTAAATAATGACTAAACGATTAAAAGGACTTTTCTAATTATTCGATGCTTAATAGAAATAATGCTTAAAAAGTAAATATAATCAATTTTAAACTTAATTTCAACTTAAACACATTTCCTAAGACCACAGCGCTATACGTTAGGGTGAGATATAAATCAGAAGCAAGGGAAAAAATGTGTATTCCCCTGTTCCCGTTATTTGAAAAGAAATATGAATATTGCCCCAGGATATATACTTAGTGTACGTATGATAAAAGCGATAACACAGGTGAGAGGTGTGGTTTGGCTTGGATTGCTAAATGTCATTTTTTGCACATTCTACGCTAATTAGATCGGAACTACAGTTTAAAGTGGATTTAGAACCACTAACACCTATCTATACCACCTGAATCTATGCCACCTGAAGCCTTTGGTACCAATGACCAGAGAGCTAGCCAATTGGCCACTTGCCCGTAAGAGTTGAGAGGATAATTCCTAACTGTCCGGAGGTAGTTTGTGTATATCTATTTCACAGTTAATTATGATTAGCTCTTGATTTAGAACTCCCGATGCTTTTCTAACACAACCTTTTTTTTTCTGCGAAAGACAATATGCTTGTGCTTTTATATGAAAATCAAATGAGACTTAGATGGAAGGTATAAACTCACTGCTCTTATCTCCTCGAGGTGTTGGAGGAACATTTTGGCACAGGGTATTTCGGTCAAACCTCCAGAAAAAGCTGTCAGGGAATTTAGGGGGCTTGCGATGGACCATGAATGTTTGGTAGCCATCTTCACAGCATTGGCTTTTTTTATAGCCCAAATTTCCTGCTCCGTGGGAAAAAACGAGATCATGGACAGGCACCCTATAGCAGGATGGCCGGCCTTGTATGAGGACTCCATGGTCAAAATATATTGGAGCAATAGAACTTTGTTGTTGGGACAATGACTTTTTTTCTTATTTTTTTTTTTAGCATGTATTTTACACTATTTTGCCCCATCAAAAGATTGTTTATTCTTCTTTTCGTTGGGAAGTAAAAAAATTATTAGCTTTGATGTTCTAATTGTGCTGTAATTTATTTAATAACTGACTAACAACCATAATTGTTCAACGTTTTTAAATACTATGTAAATTATGTAAATTATAAGGTCTGTGTCTAATCATTTGGGCATCAGAGTAGGTTTAAACAAGTATTATATAAAATATTAATTTTTAACGGTATTTTATATATTGTATGTGATAATTTATGAATAACGAATGATTTTATTCAAGATTTATTAGTTCCGCTTCTAAGTCTTGCGTGAAAATGCAAATGTAGCTAACTGCAAATCATAACAATTTACGACGATGTAAATTTTTTTCAAGTAAATCATCAGTTGCGCGAAATTAGCAATCATTTATTACAAAAATATATAAATTAAAAATACCTGCCATGTATCTGTTGGAATCGATAATTTGTTTTATAAATTTAAAAAAAACCGAAATAATAAAGGTATTTTTTTAAAATGTGTACTCGAAAGCAATTTTTTAATGAGCCGAGACACGATTCATTTTTGTCAGATAAGGAAATCAAAAGTAATTAATGACTTTTTACAGATGAGTCGTACCTACAACATTTTTAAGCGTTAATTACTTTTTTTCAGTGAACGTTCACATGAAAAAAAGTCGAGATAACTTTAATGAACTTTATATGAAACTACGAAATGTCTCTTCCGGTAATCAGTTAAAAAGATCGGTTAATCACACTTTTCAAAATGATTAATTTTGAATTTTGGGCAGTTAACAGATGTCGTAATTAAACAGAATCATAAGAAAACTGTATGGCGTAATTTTGTGGTATAAAAAAAGAAAGATTAAAATTTCCTGTCTGTCGTAGATGTACCAAAGATAACATTTTTTTTACTGCATAGTTGAAGTAGAGAAATTCTCTAACATTGGTTGAATCATTCAAGTTCGAAAATCAATTTGTTTCATATCAGAAATTAAATCTCTTAATACAGCTGATAGAATTTTCAGATGATATAAAATATGATATTAATAAACTTTTTTTCAAATGTTTTGATGCAAATACATTTATGGCATTATTCATAAATGTAATGGAACTAAATACTTTCACATTTGCATGGACAGTTTTATTAGTTTCTTAAAATTGGATACTTAACAAATTTAGTTTTCAAAGATATCGACTGAATAGCTCTCATATGCTATACCATCGACCATTAATATATATACTTCCTATTTCAAAATTTGACTAAAAATAGGAACTATTCTTGAATCTATAGTTCCAGAATATCCAATAGTTCTACAAATCGTTTCAAGCAGTTCTCTTTCGAGATACCATCTTATATTAGCACGAAGTAAACGTCTCGTAAGATCTGCATTTTGTTCTTCACAAAATAGGCTTGAAGAAACGCTCCATTTGGCATCATCTTTAATAACATTAATTTATTTTTATAACTGAATTTAGTATTTCATTTAGAACAGGCAAATATTTTAGAAATCATGTTTTCCGTAATGGAATAACATGGTTTTACCATAGCCTTTTTTGAAATGTTATCTTTTATCAATTCTATGAAGCAATTTTTCTTGCCCACCATCACCACCTGCAACACAAGATGTTATATATTTCATTGGTGTTTTATTAAGAACTAAGTAATTTTTAGTTATTATATATCTATATCTTTGAAGGTAGTGATTCTGTTCTAATTATTTACAGAATAATATTTCTTCAACAAATCACCCATATCGATATATCTTACGTATGTTTATAAATCACTGTCTCTCAAAGTTGATTCATCTATTTGCAGAGAGAATTTTCTTGTTTTCAGCTTTTTAACAAACTGTATTTCGATATTTTCATTTCTTTCGTCTATTTTTCTACTATTTTATTATTTTTAAGTGATAGAATTTTCTAATCTTTGTCAACTTTTTTTTAAATTGTTAATATTGATAGTTCGTTTACATTTTCTTTATTGCATAATTTTTCCCATATTTGTGAGGAATAAAGAAATTTCACAACTACAATGAGTAAGATTAACAGTAATAGTATAAAGCAGTAAATAAAGAATTTAATGTTGCTCGTTGCTGGTTATTCCTTAAAATTTGAAAGTAATTCAAATCTGAATTAATATGAGCAGTATGTTCGCCTTCTTATGTGCCTGAAGACGACCTCGTTTCTTTGATCGACGGCCAACAAAATACAAAAGAAGTGACCATTCATCGTGGACAGTAGCAATACGTAACT